>PVKP010030110.1:0-28259 GCA_004027715.1 Plecturocebus donacophilus
ACAGGCTCAGAGTCAGGACACAGGCTCAGAGACAGGACTCAGGCTCAGAGACAGGACTCAGGCTCAGAGTCAGGACTCAGGCTCAGAGAGGGAGAGACAGGCTTAGAGACAGACACATGGGCTCAGAGGCACAGAGATATGGCCTCAGAGAAAGAGACACATGGCCTGAGGGGGATGCAGGGAGACATCCCATGTTCATGGATCGGAAGACTTAGTATCATTAAGATGTCAGTGCTACCCAAAGCACTCTACAGAGTCAATGCAATCCCTACCATATTTCAATAATGCTTTTTGCAGAAATAGAAAAATCTATACTAAAATTCATGTGGAATCTCAAGTGATCCTGGATAGCCAAAACAATCTTGTAAAAAAATAAAGTTGGAGATCTTACACTTCTTGATTTGAAAACTTACTACAAAGTTACAGTGTGGTGGTGGCATACAGACAAATAGACCTAGGGAACAGACTAAAAAGCCAAGAAACAAACCGTTAGCTTATAGTCAAGTGATCTTCAATCAGGTCATGCAGTGGGGAAAGGACAGTCTATTCAGCAAAAGGAGTTAGAAAACGGGACACCCAGTTGCATGAGGGTGGACCCTTACCTGACACCATATGCAAAAACGAACTTGAAGTGGATTAAAGACCTAAAGGTGAGATCTGAAACTATAGGCTGGGTATGGTGGCTCATGCTTTTAACCCCAGCACTTTCAGAGGCCGAGGTTGGCTGATCACCTGAGGTCATGAGTTTGAGACCAGACTGGCCAACATGGTGAAACCTTGTCTCTACTAAAAATACAAAAATTAACCAGGCATGGTGGTGGCAGGCGCCTGTAATCCCAGCTACTCGGGAAGCTGAGGTAGGAGAATCGCTTGAACCCAGGAGGTTGCAGTGAGCCGAGATGGTGCCATTGTACTCCAGCCTGGGCAATAAGAGCAGAACTCCATCTCAAAAAAAAAAAAGAAAAGGAAAGGAAAAGGGTCTGAAACTATAAAACTTCTAGGAGAAAGCACGCTGACTTCACAGCATTGAGTCTGGCAATGATTTCTTGGGTATGACACCAAAGCACAGGCCACAGAAGGAAAAAGTAGATATACTGAACAACAGAAACGTTACATTTCTGTGTGTCAAAGGGTGTCATCAGGAGAGTGGAAGTCAGCGCACAGAAAGGGAGGGAATATTTGCAAATCACATCTGATAATGAGTTAATACCAAGAGCAGAACTCCTAAAGCTCAACAAAAAAACAAACAACCCAATTCAAAAATGGATGAAGGACTCAGACAGTTCTCCAAAGAAGACGTCAAAGGCTGACAAGCACGTGAAAGATGTTACTGATCATTCACCATAAATCACTGGACAAATGCAGCTCAAAACCACAAGGAGCTGCCACCTCAAATCTATGAGGACGGCTACTACTAAAAATCAGGCCACACAGGCCCGGGTCACACCTCGGAGGATGGCCACCCAGCCTTGCATGCTGGTGCTGGTCCTCAGGGTTCTGATAGGACGGGCCGGGCCCTGCTGGGGGCGTCGCCAGCCTGAGCGCTTCGTGTCCAAAGCCCTGGGTGGTTCCCAAGAGCAGGGAAGGCCGAGCCCAGAGCCAGGCTCTCTCAGGCTGATGTGCTTGGCTGTGGGCCTCTCCTGTGGCTGGCCACACCCTCATACAAGCCCTGAAAATGGGCCAGCACCAGGGAGGACTCAAGCCAAATGCTTCAGGCAAAGCAACTGAAGACCTGTGTCTCAGGTGTGAAAAGGTTTCATTCTCTCCAGTCACCATCACACTCTCCAAGGCCTGTGTGGATGGCAGCGTCCACGCTGCTCCTGCCCCTGCCTTCTTGCCAAGCACCTCCCTCCACAAGGCCTTTGCTCCCACCAACTCCTCGCCACAGCTGTGTTGCCCAGACAGGCTCCTGGTCCTTGGGACCTGCAGGATGCCACCTGCTCTGAGAGCCCCTCCCAGCGGCCAGTTGTAGTGGGGGGTGGTATTTTTTTCATCATGCTCAGCTCATCATGTCTGAAGGTGCCTGGTGCCTGTGTTTGCTTCCTGGGTGGAGCCCCTGCTCCCCCAGAGTACAGGGGTGCTCTCACCTCTGCTACCTCCACACCTGTGAGCAAGAATGAGGGAGACCCAGACTGCAGGGCAAATGAATGAGTGAGCGCTTGAGCAAGTCGACGAATGGACGGAGGGAGGGAGGGAGGGATGGAGAGAGGGATGAATGAATGGAAGAATGGAATGAGGGATGGAGGGAGGGAGGTTTGGATGGAGGGAGAGGTGGAGGAGTGAATGGAGGGAGGGAGGGATGGAGGGAGGGAAGGATGGAGGGACGGAAGGATGGAGGGACGGAAGGATGGATGGATGGATGTAGAATGGCACTCACCCCTGGGGGGAGCTGGCACCCTGAGGTCTTGGCCTGACAGCTCCATCCCCATGTCTTTAAACCTTGCCCAGGCTTGGGGTGGTTCCATGCTGGCTGCCTTTGCTGGCCCTGACCCACCTCCCGCCCCGGAGGGCCCAGAGGTACGTACGTAGGACATGTACGCCATGCCGCAGGGCCTGGACCCTGCCGGGCTCGATGGCCATGCTGAATGTGCTGTGCTGGTCCCCCACCGTGCACACCTGGCCCTGTTCGATGGCCTGGCGGACCATGACTGTCAGCTTGTTGGCAATGATGGTGTTCAGGACGGAGATGACCACCATGGGGAAGATGAAGGACATGAAGGTGTTGACCTGCGGGAGAGGAAGGGTGGGACGTCACAGCCGGCAGCGGGACTCATGCTGGCTGGGGTGTCAGGCCTGCACTCTTGGAGGCCCTCAATCACCACCAGGTCAGGAGGTCCAGCCCTAACCCGGCTGCCTGTAGACACGGCCACCCCGGCCACAGTTCTAAGCTCACTCCCAGCCTGCCCCGACCCTGCCTCTGACTAGAAAGAAGTTCGCAGACTCCCCCACCTTCATGAGCCCCTTCCGAGGGTCCTGCCTGGACACGGCAAGGAGCACATACGCTGGGGTGTCACTGGGGTGTGGCTGTGGCAAAGGTCCAGGGCTCTAGGTTCCTAGGTCTGGGCACATTGCGTCCACGCCTGAGGCCAGTCTTGAAGGACGGCCGATCCCCAGCCTTGCAGCTGTGTGCCGGAGGTTCGCGCAGGTCCTGGCAGCTCACGCCAATAGAAGCCCCTTCCTCCCGCCCACCCCAGCTACCTTGCAGGGCACTGAAAGGTACGGGGCCCCTCTTATTAGCACCTGGAGCCCCCATTGCCTGCCCCCTGCCAGCTTCCACATCAACCCGGGAGGCTGGGCCATCACAGCCACTCTGCGCCTGATCAGAGCCCTGGACAGGCTAGAGTTGTGCCCTGAGACTCCGGCGTGGGAGGGGCTGCGCCAGGATTTAAGCCTGGCCTGAGCTGAGTCCTGCTCCTTCTACGACTCCTGGCTGAGTCTCGACTTTGCAGGCACTGGTCCGGTGGCCGTGGCTTCCCCAGATGGGGCAGCGGCCCAGCCTCCCCCTCAGCCAGAGCTGCTGCTCAGAGCAGGAAGGGGACGCATCTGTGAACGCGGAGCAGCGGAATGAGCCGGAACGAGCCAGGGCGGGCTTGGCCCGGCTTCTGATGGAGAAACCAGCCCCTCCACGGGGGCAGAACAGCAGCCATCAGTGGCTTGAGGAGCGTCCTCGGCCTTGGGTTCTTTGTAAGACTCTTCCCCGCAGGCCAGACCTTCGCGCCTTTGGCTTCTGCACTTACAGCTTCCATCTCGCGCTGGGGACGAAGGCCGCCCCTCTCTGCCAGGCTGCCCGGGACCCTCATGCTGAACTGCTGATTCCGAGAAGCTTTTGGGTGTGTTGGAGAAGTGGCCTGTAGTGGCTCTGCGGCTGGTGGCTGTGATTTCCGCAGGAGTCCAGGAATGTCTGCCATGGGGTTCCCTCGGCTGGGCTGCGGGGGCCTCCTCCCTCCTGACCTCCTCTCACCGGGGAGAGCAGAGCTGTGTGGCCTCAACGGTGCAAGTCAGGATGGCCCCAGTGAGGACAATCCTCGCCGTGTCCCACTAACGAAGGCGGCAGTGGCCATGGGACAGCCTCTGAGAGGCGGGAATGTCGGTGTGCGGGTTTTCTCCCTGGCCCGCTCTTGGCACTGGCTGAGGCACCTCTGACGGTCCTTCCTGCTCCCACGGAAGCGCCAGGCTCCACTTAGAAGCACTCAGAGACCTTCAGGGAGGACACGGCCCAAGTTCACCCTCAGCTTCCATTCGAGCAAAGATCTGCTAAACGGCTCAGAGGACATGCCTGGCCGGGGGACTCAAAGCCCGGGAGGCAGCGTCCTGCACCTGCCTGCCCAGGACTCTTCGCTCCTGCCACCGTGTGGGCTCCTGAGAGCCACCACCACTGCCCTGACCCTGGCTAGGTGGCAGGTCTGTTCTGCCCTCCCCCACGTGGGCGTTGGGATCTGGGGCCACCCCACGCCCCCCACGTTCTGCTGCTCTGGCTGAAGTCCAACTTCTGCAGGATGACAAGGTACCGATGAGGCTGAGGGCAGGTAAAAAGTACCTCTGCCCACTCTAGCTGCTGGGAGCCGGGCGGGGGATGGCTGGGCCCAGCCTCAGGAGACAAACCGATTCCGTGAGTCATCACAGCCCCGGCATAGTTTAAACAGCACCAATGTATCCAACACAGATTTTAAATGTCAAAACATTTAAAATACCAACCTCACCGACACGGGCAACAAAAATAGCTGCCTGCGGGGGCTGGTGGGCTGCAGGGTCTGGCCTCAGCCCTCTGGCTGCCCCCTTGGAGGAAATCAGACCCTGGGTCCTGCAGTTCCCAGAGGTAGGGAGAGGAGGCCCCTCCCCTGCAGCACCCGAGCAGAGGCCACCGAGGGGCCACATGTGCAGACAGAGATGGCGCAGCCCTGCCTTCCAGAGGGAGTGTGGCCCTTCCCTGCCTCCCTCTCCTGCCCGCCCTGGAGGCTGAGGCCGAGTAGGATTGGGGGGTGAGGGGAGTGCCCCTACTCCCGGGGTCAGCCTTCTCTTCCCAGACCACAGCTGGAAGTGGGGCTTTGGCTGGCACCACTCTTCCTGTCATCTCTCCTGCTCTGGGGAAGGAGCTGCCTGCCCCCGACGACAAGCAAAGGGAGCATCGATGAGCAGCGCGGGGCTCGGAGGAAAGGTTGCCATGGTGCCGGGGGCTTGGAGGACTGGGCCAGGCGAAGGACAGGCCCTTCCTGGGCAGAAGGACCCACTGAGATCACGTCTGTATATCCAGTCCCCATAAAACACCAGAGCTATCATGGTGGACACACGACTCCACAACTCAAGTGGGAAGGTTTGTGAAAGGAAGCCTGGCAGGTTGCTCGGACGCGGGAGCCTCAGCCTTGCCAGCCGCTGGCATGCACCTCAGGGCCCCTGTCCCATCCGCGTCCTTCCCCTGCAGACCCGTGCACCCGCCATCCCGCTGGCATGTGACCCAGACCTGGCCAATCAGCACACCCCAAAAGGCTTGAGGGGGCCCTCATTGGACAGATCAAAGATCCATCCCTGCACCAATCTCACTGGTCTGATGCAGGCCACCCCAGGACCTTGCCAGACACTAGCTTTGCCTGGGCTCACTGAGCAGGAAATGGCATCTGAGGCCGTGGGTGCCATTTTCCTTTTAGGGAAGACCTGCCTAAGAATGAAGCCAGCATGGGTGAAAGAGCGCACCCCAGGACATCACCGGTGCTCCTGGGTCAAGCTGTGCCTTCAGCTATTACTCTTGGACTTTCAGTGTGTCTTGAGCAAAAGAAATACTCCTTTTCTCAAGGGATAAGACAATCTGGCTTAGTTCCTGGAACGGGTACCCTAACTCACAGAGATCTTACATCAGAAAATTCCAGAGGGTCAGAAGATTAAAACCTAAAACCAAAAACCACAACATTACTAAAAGAAATCATAGAAGTTTTACATTTAAATGTATATATTTTTAACCTTTTCCCCAGCCTTATTGAGGCATAACTGATGAATAAAAATTGTATCTATTGGCTGGGTGCCATGGCTCATTCCTGTAATCCCAGTGTTTTGGGAGGCTGAGGCAGGAAGATCCCTTGAGGCCAGGAGTTTGAGACCGGCCCGGGCAACATAGTGAGATCCCTGTCTTTACAAAAGCTAAAAAAAATCAGCCAGGCAGGTGGCATATGCCTATAGTGCCAGCTACTTGGGAGGCTGAGATGGGAGGATCACTTGAGCCCAGCAATTTGAGGCTACGGTGAGCTATGACTGTGCCACTGCACCCTGCTGGGCAGCAGAGCGAGACGCCCATCTCAAAACATTTGTATCCATTTGCTGTGTATAATATGATGTTTTTATAGATATGTACACTGTGAAAGGATCGCCACCATCAAGCTCATGAGCACATCCACCACCTCACATAGCCCCTTTTTTGTGGTGAGAACACAAGAGTTATTCTCCTAGGAAATTTTGAGTGTGCAATGCTGTATCATTAAATCTGGTCCTCAAAGCTTCAGAACTTACTCGCCTTACAACCTATACTTGGCAACCCTTGACCAGCCCCTCTCCGTTCCTCACTCCCCTCCCCCAGCCCTCAGCGTTCTCTCTTTTTTACAAGTTTGCTTTTTCAGATTCCACGCATAAGCGAGATCACACAGCATTTGTCTTTCTGCGCCTGGCTTATTTCACTTAGCGTAACATCCCCAGGTTCATTGCGGTTACTGCAAATGACAAGATCTGCTTATGTTTCAAGACTGAGCAGCTCTCCCCCAGTGTATCTGCACCACGTCTTCTCCATCTGTTGGTCTGTTGAGGGACCCCTGGGTTGATTCTGTGTCCTGGCTATTGTGAGCAGTACTGCAGTGGACATGGGTGTGCAGGGATCCTTTTGAGATCCGGATTCCACTCGGTTGCATAAACACCAGAAGTGGGCTTGCCGGATGCTATGGTGGCCCTACCCTTAACTTTTCTGAGGAGCCCCCACGCTGCTTTCCGTAATGGTTGTACCAGTTTAATCTATTCCCACTGACAGTCACAATGGTTCTCTTTTCTCCAGTGTCCCCAACACTAGCTACCTGTGGGTTTTTTGGTGGCAGCCATCCTAATGGGCGTGGGGTGACAGCTCTCCATGGTTTTGCAGTTTCCAGGCGTCTAGTGATGCTGAGCACCTTTTCGTAGACCCGCTGGCCATCTGTAGGCCTTCCTTGGAAAAACATCACTCAGGCCCCTTGCCCACTTTTAAACTGGTTATCTTTCTTCCATTTTGTACCCTGGCTTTTTGTGTTCTTTTGCTGTGCAGAGACTTTCAATTAAACGTGGTCTCATTTATGCTGCTTTTGTGGCCTGCGTTTTTGCTGTCATAGGAAACCATTGCCAAGACCAAAGTCAAGAAGCTTTTCTTCTGTTTTCTGCCAGTAGTGTAATAGTTTCAGGTTTTATGCTTAGAGCTTTAATCCATTTTAAGTAGATTTTATTGCATGGTGTGAGATAAGGGTACCATTCCATTCTTTTGCACATGGACATGCGTTTTCCCATCACCGTTTAGTGAAGAGGCTGCTTTCTCCCCATTGTATATCGGTGCCCTTGTGTCTTAAGTCCATTTTATGTTGCTTATAACAGAAGACCTGAACCCGGGTGATTTATAAAGAAAAGGCACGTATTTATTACGGTTATGGAGGCTGGGGAGTCCAAGGCCCAGCAGATGCAGCTGGCGAGAGCCTTCTTGCTGGTGGAAACTTCCGGAAAAGTTCTGCAGGGGCAGGGGGCATCCGTGCAGAGGGGGCTGAGCATGCTAGCTCAGGTCCCTCTTCCTCATCTCACAAAGCCACTAGCTCCCCTTGTGTGATACCTTCATCTAGTAACTCATCTATTTGTGAATGAATGAATCCATTCCTGAGAGCAGAGTCCTCATGATGCCATCACCTCTGAAAGGCTCTACCTCTCAATCCCGCCACACTGGGGATCAGGTTTTAACATGAATTTTGGAGGTGACATTCAAACCATAGCACTTTGTCAAAGATTAGTTGACTGTAAGTGGATTTCTGGGCTCTGTATTCTGTTCCATGGGTCTCCGTGATGCTAGTGTCATGCCGTTTTGATTACTGTAGCTTTGTAATATAAAAGGAAACCAGGATGTGTGATGGCTCCAGTTTTGTTCTTCTTCTCAATATTGCTTTGACTATTTGAGCTCTTTTGTGGCTCAATATAAATCCTAGGTTTTTTTTTTTCTGTGAAAAACATCATTGGAATTTTGATAGGGATTGCATTGAATCGGTAGATCACTTTGGGTAGTATGAAAATTTTAACAATATTAATTTTGCAATCCGTGAACATGAGATCTCTTTCCATTTATTTGTGTCAATTTCTTTCATCGTGTTATATTCAGTGTCCATGTCTTTTAGTTCCTTGGTCGAATTTACTCTTTTTGATGCTATTGTAAATGAGACTGTTTATTTGCTTTTGAGATGGATTCTCACTCTTGTTGCCCAGGCTGCAGTGCAGTAGCGCAATTTTGGCTCACGGCATCCCCCGTGGTTCAAGCGATTCTCCTGCCCCAGGCTTCCAAGTAGCTGGGATTACAGGCATGCACCACCATGCCCAGCTAACTTTGTATTTTTAGTAGAGACAGGTTTTCGCCATGTTGGCCAGGCTGGTTTTGAACTCCTAACCTCAGGTAATCCACCAGCCTTGGGCTCCCAAAGTGACTGGGAAACAAGCATGAGCCACTGCACTTGGCCCTCTTGATTTCTTTTTGGGATAATTGTTAGTGTATAGAAACACAACTAATTATCATATTCAACTTTGTATCCTGAAACTTCATTGAATATGTTTATTAGTTCTAACAGTTTTTCTTGGTGGAGTCTTTAGGGTCTTCTGTACATCAGCTCACGTCATCTGCAGAGATAGTCTCACTTCTCCCTTTCTGATGTGAATGTATTTATTAGTTCTAACAGTGTTTTTTCTTGGTGGAGTCTTTAGGGTTTTCTCTACATCAGCTCACGTCATCTGCAGAGACAGTCTCATTTCTCCCTTTCTGATGTGAATGGCTTTTACTGCTTTATCTCGTTTAATGGCTCCGGCTGGGACTTCCAGGACTGTGTGGAGCACCGCATCCTTGCTCCGTTCCTGGCCTTGGAGAAAACGCTTTTTACCTCTCACTGTTGAGTGTGGTGTTCGCCGTGGGTCTGTCGCACGTGGCCTTTACCGTGGAGCGTGCCTTCAACACCGTTTGCCGAGTGTTTTTGTCATGAAAGGATGCTGAGTTTTCTCAACTGCTTTTTCTGTGTCAAATGAGGTGATCCACTGGCTCTTGTCCTTCATTCTGTTCATGTGGATGGTTTATCACATTCCCTGATTCGCGTGTCCTGGGCCACGTTTGCCTCCCAGGGATAAATCCCACCTGCTCATGGCCGACAATCTTTCAACATGGTGTTGAACACAGTTTCCTAGCGTTCTGTTGAGGATTTTTGCCTCCAGGTTCTTTTCTCACAGTGTCCTTCTCTGGCTTAGGTATCGGGGTAATGCTGACCTCGTAAGACGAGTTGAAAGTTTCTTCCTCTTCACATTTTTGGAATTGTATAAGGACTGGTGTTCTTTAAATGTTTGTAGCATCCATCAGTGAGGCAACCTGGCCCTGCCCTGGGGTTTTCTTTTTTGGGAGCTTTTGATGATCGATTCAAACTCCTCCTTTGTAGTTGGTCCTTTCAGATTTTCCATTTCTTATGATTCACTCTAGGAAGCTTTGTGAGTTTCTAGGAATGGATCCATTTCTTCAGGCTGTCCAGTCGTTTGTACAGAGCTGCTCAGAGCTTGTTGTGATCCTTTTGATTTCTGCGGCATCTTGTAAGGTCTCCTCTTTCACTGCTGATCTTAGCTACGTCTTCTTTTTTCTTGGTTAGTCTGGCTTCCCTCCCCTCCCACAAACACTGGAGAAGGCGCCGCAGCCCATAACGTCAGGGGTCTTGGATCCTGGGGAGGAGAGACCATGGAAACCAACACCTGCAGTGACTTCAGGGCCAATAAGAGCGGCAGACACAGTGACGCTGGAGGCAGCCTGGCTGCAGTGGTGGGTTCGAGGAAGGCCTCTGCAAGGGGTGACTTCTCATCTCTGATCTTATGGTGCCCAAGAGCCTGCAGGGAGCCTGCACTCTCCTGGCAGAGGGCCCGGCAAACTCACGGGCCTGAGAACTCAAGGTGAGAACAGAACAGGAGGCAGGTGGCCAGGCTGGGGTAGTGTGGGGGCCTGGTGGTGACCTGCCGGGTGGCAACCTTGACCTTCCCCCTGGCTGACCCCTTCTCTGACTCCCACTAGGTGCGGCCCCCGCCCTCTGCCCAGGCTGTGTGTCCACCTCTCTAGGCATCTCAGCCACGGCCACCTAGGCAGCCTTGAGGGACTTTGTCTAGTGGACTCGACCAGGCTGAAGGTCACGCAGGCCGGCCAGAGGACGCCTGAGCGCCACTGATGCCACCACGCCCTGGTGCCTTTTGTCTCTGAAGAGAGCAGGGACCCATGAATATTCTGGGGGATGCGTGGTGGCGGCGACTCCTGGACCACCTGGCTCTGCAATTCCAAGCAGCCGGGGAGGGTCGTGGCCAACAGCAGGGACGCCCTGCTGTCTGGCAGCTGCAGGGAAGGCGTCCAGTCCAGCAGGGCCCTCGCCACAGCCGGATTCGGAGGCGAGACAGAGCGTAGCCATGTCTGTCGCTTTGTATGTCTCTTTCCTGTGCTGTGTCTCCGTGTTTCTGTGTCTCTGTCTCTCTCCTTGTCTCTATGTTCCTCCCTGTGTCTCTCTGTACAGCTCTGTTCTCCTGTGTGTCTTTCTGTGTCTGCATTCCTGTGTCTCTATCTCCGTGTCTCCGTCGGTGTCTGTCTATGCATCTCTCTGTGTCTCCCTGGGTCTCTGTTTCCCTCTCTGTCTCTGTGTCGCTGTCTGTCTGGGTCTCCCTCTGAGTCTGGTGTGTGTACCGACACCCTCAGGTGGCAGGAACTGGCTGGGCCACCCTCCCTGTAGCCGGCTGGGCAGCTGGGCTGTGGCCTCAGTGGCTGGGTCTCTGAGGTTTGGGTGGATGTCCCGGAGCAGAGGGTCCTGGTGGGCGACAGTCATGGTGGTCTGGACGGGGGGCTGCCTCCAGGGGCATCTTGTGTTTCAGGAGCATCCTCTGCCATGTGCAGCCCTCGACCGCCATCCCCCGCCTCTTGGCCTCATCTGGGTCTTGGGGATGGTGGTTGAGTGGCTGGTTGGGAAGCGGCTGAGCGCCTGGGGTTTGGTGCCAGGAGGGGTGGCCTGGCTTGCTCCCTGGCCAGCTGTGAGCTCAGCAGGGCCTCCCAACCTCAGCCTCATTCCTAAAAGAGTGAGCTTGGCGGTGCCTGCCTCAGTGCCTGGAGCACCCACTGTGCTCCCTTGGGCACGGGAAAGGAAGCAAACTGGGGGCACAGGGCTTGGGAGGCAGGGACGGGACATTCTAGGGCAACAGCAGGTGGGGCCGGGCCTGTGGAAGGGACTCGAGGAGCCTGGCTCTGCCCCGCTGTGTTTTGATTTTGCTGGGGAGGAGGGAGGTGAGTGAAGGGTTAGACAACGAAACCGCAGCTGTGTTGAGGGATCTGGACTGGGGCACAGCCTGAGGGTGGCTGGTCGAGCTCCACCGTGGAGAGTGAGCGGGAGGGAGGGATCACACGCTATGCCACCCACAGGTGAGGGCGCCCCCAACACCGGCCTCGGACAGCCGGCCTCAGCCTGGCCTCACAGGGCGTTCTCACTGCGCTCCGCCCTTCCATAGCAGTGGCCTGTTTTGTGCTGGGCCTTCCTAATTAATCCCATTGTGTTTCTATCAAGAGACAGCTCCAGACTGGCAGCTGCTCCCGTCTCCGCCGCCAGGCTGTGCCGAGGGGAAAGATGCAAAACGCTTTTGCTTTGCAGAACCTGGAGGCTTTGTAGGACACTGCAGAGCTGCAGGGAGGCTGGGAGGGGAGGCTCCTCTCCACACCCTCCCCAGGTGGGGACCGCTGGGGTGGCCTTGCTGGGCTGGCAGGGGATCACCCCCTCCCTGAGGGGATGACCCGCCCCAGCAGGGCCCAGGCTCGAAGCAGTCTCCTAACCTCCCAGATTCCAGGTGGAGAGGCCCCCACCCCAACCAGCAAACGCTGACTTGGGAGCCGCTCCCAGGGTTCTCACGCCTCGATCTGCCTTCCCTACCATGGCTGAGGCCAGTAACAAGGGCAGAATTAATTCAGAAATGCTGTGAGCCAGGCTGTCACCACAGGCTTGTTCAAAACACCAATGACTGGGGAACAACTCAAAGGCTGGCCACGATGTCACGACGCACCGGGTGGGGGTGGGGATGAGGCAGTGGATGGGCCTGAGACGGCCAGGACACGTCCAGCAGGGGATGGCTCCATACTCCCCTCCCAGCCTGGCTCTCCCAATTGGAGCCCTCGGGCTGATTTGGGGAGAGGGCAGGGCAGCTGGGAGGGTCTCAGGTGTGTCCCCCAAAAGCTAGAGCCCCACAGTGAACTACCTACACACACAAAGCTGAAACGCAGAACGTTCCACCTGCCTCTCCTGCGGATGTATCCAGTGACAGGTGCCCTGAGATGAACGGGGACCCCATGGCCACACCAAGGCCACTGTGGCTGCCTCACAGCCCTGGAACTCGGGAAGCACTGGGGGGAAAGGAGATGGGAAAGTCGGTGGGCGGGTCCCTGCCCCTTGTGCCAGAGGTGGGGTGCCAGGGTGGAGAGAGCAAAGGGGTCCTTAAGGTGACATAGCCCAGCGCTTCCCAGGAGTGAGGTCATCCAGGAGGCTCTGGCCTGCAGCTGGGCTTAGAGGAGACACCACGCAGGGACCCACAAAGAGGGAAAAGCAGCTGCTGCCTGGGCCACCGAGGACTCCCGAGACCTGGGGCTGCACATGAGCAGGTGTCTGGGGAGTAGAGGAATGAAGGTATAAAGAACTGCCAGTATGACCTTGTTCTAGAAGGTTCTGGTGGTAGCCGGCTTGGGACATTGTGCTGTCCCTCAGTCACCCTCCCAGGCATCTAAGCAGTACCAGGCCTGGCTCAGATACTGCTGGGATCGGGAATGCCAAGCTGTGGGACTTGCTGGCCAGCGGGGACACACCTGACCCACAGGGGACGGGAACCTGGAAAGCAAGACAGGTTGGCGTTGAGCCGCACTGCCATGTGGAGTGGCCAGGTTCTGAGTCCTGAGAGCAGGACCAGGGTGTGTCGCAGAGGGGCCGTGCGAGACACCTTGGTGTCTGCGGGACCACTGCGGGAGGGGGTGAAACGGACAGTGCAGCTGCTGGCTAGAGCTCGGCCCATCACGACCCCATCCACGCCTCCATCAGAGCACTCCGACATGCAGGTTTTGGCTCAGTATTAAAAATGATGGTTTGAGTAACTCTAACCTCCACTTTCTAGCTGACGTCACACCCTCCAGCCAACTGTCCCGGGATCTACACGCACTCGACGTGCACCCCCGCATGCACACACGTCTCATCTGCGAGGCAGACGCTGCTGCCAGCCCCATTCTGTAAAGAAATCCAAGCGCAGCTATGAACCCAGGGGCCTGAACCCATGGCCTGAGTACTCACGTCCTGCATCATCATGAGCAGCGTCCTCGCCCCCACCGGTGAGGCTTCGGTGGCACGCGCCCTGCTTGAGCAGATACCTTCTCTGTGCCACTGCCAGGTTTTGAGAGCATCTAGTCCAAAGGCCGCAGCTCCTTGGCAACCTCTCAGGGACCGAGACTGCCGCACAGCCTCTGTCCATGGCTCCTCCACTCCGCTCTGCTCCCTGCGCTTTTCTTCTGGTTTGGAATTTCTGGGAGAGGCTCAAGAGGAGAATGCAGAGCCCCAGGAGCCTCGGGTTTCAGCACCTCAGACAGTGCCCAGGTACCATCAAAAGGGCTGCAGATGTGGGGTGGGGAGAACACGGTGTGAGGCGGGGGCTGGTGTGAGGACCCCCAAGCCAGCTGGGGGCAGGAACCCCATCAGGAGAACTCTGGCTGCCTGCAGACCCCTCCTCTGAGCGGGGCAGGTGTCACCGGTCACCTCTGCAAGAGGCTTGCCCTCCTCTCCTCTGCCAGGCAGCAGGAAACCCTGAGTGTGGGGGTTGGAATCTTTTCCCTCGATTGCTGGAGCCATAGAGGCCACTGTCTAAGTGGGGACTTGGCAGAACAGAAGCCCCCGGTGACACATCCTGTCTGTACCCAGCTGAGCTGGCGGACTGGCACCAGCCTGGCTGCCAGGAGGCCACTGACTTAGCCCAGAGGCCCTCAGTTGGATTAGGGAACAGGCCTTCCCAACACCCCCTCCTCCTCCACCTGTGCTGGGCAGGCGCCCTCCAGGACAGGAAGAGGGGAGGCCCTGGCCCTCAGCCCCAGGAATGGCCCTCCCCTTGCTCAGCCTGACTGGGTCTCAGGACCCTCAGCAACAGCTGAGGAGGGGTGCCCCATTAGCCACCGAGGACGGTGCTAGGATGGTGAGTTTGCTTTTCAGCGGCTCCAGCACCCCTCAAGAGCAAATCGAAGGCAGTGCTGTGGGCTGCGGGCCTCCGCCCGGTTTGAAACATCTGCCAGCTTCAAGCTCATGAGAACACTCACATCCACGAGGCCTCTGCGAGGAAGTAACAATGGGGCTTTCAAAACTCTTGATGAGCCTAGGAGGCTGCACAGAGCAGTGAGTCAGGGGTGGGATTCTGGCCCCGGTCACAGCCCCCTTCTCTGTGAGGATCTGAGCAGGAAGGAGCCCTGGTGGGGACGGCACTCCTTCTGGCCTGCACAGCTAAGATCTGCCTGCTGCTCACCCCATGACTAAGGATGAGCCGACTGGATGAGGTTTGCGAAGGCTTTTGTTTGCATTTTCTAAAGTGCTGGGCACTAACTTGACAAATCAGAAGTGGGGCCAACACACTCAGCACGGAGCGTTTTGGAGCCTGGTCCCATGACAAAAGCCTCATTGTCTGGAAAATTTCCACACAGGAAAAGCTCTGGAGATCTGCAGACACCATCATGGATTTCTGGGGCATTTGTGTAAAGCCCCCTGCTGTGACCAAGAAGGAGCTGCTGTGACGAAGTGGGAAGGCCTGCAGCCAGGGATGAGGGGGTACGGCCGGGGACGAGGCGGTGCTCTGGGGTGCTCTGGGGTCCAGTGGGCCCAGCAGGACTTAAATTTGTTTCGGCGTGCACATTTGGAAAAGAGCCAGCGTTCCCCGCTGCCTGAAGGACAGCCTGATCCCCGGCCCGGTGTGCAGGACACGCCCCCTTGCCCCACCCACCTGTTCTCCAGTCCTGGCTCTCACCAGCCGCTGCGTCTCCAGCCCCACGGTTCTCTGTGTGCCTTTCTGCCATGCAGCCACAAGGCCAGCTCAGGCACATCCTGCCCCTCCCAGCGCCTAAGGGCCACGACCCAGCAAACCTGGCCACTATGTCCCGTGGACATCTGGCTCTACATAGCATCTTGGCAGTGTCAACGGAATTTGTGTTCTGCCCTGCTGTGCTGAATCCGATTATGGTGGACAGAGCCAGGTGTCCTCACCTGCTGGAAGAGGCTGCAGGGGTGAGGGAGGAGGGCCGGGGACCGCCCCTCCCCCCAGTCCCTGAATGGGAGGGGCTCACTCAGTGATACCCGGCTCTCCTTGTCCCCAGCTGCCCAGCCCCTGGGCTCGGAGGGGCCTTGCTCTGGCTTCACCTGGATCTGTCCTCTGTGCTTCAGCCAGGCCCCTCCCATGCAATTCCAAGGGCACCAGCCTCGTCAGCCTGCATGCCCGAGGGGAAGGGCAGTGCTCTGGAACAGCGGCAGGACCCAGGGCAGCCCGTCCAATGCAGAGTCTGGATCTCAAGAACATGGGACACGGGAGACTCAGTGAACTGAGAGCGCCTGGGGGCCAGGGCCAAGCACAGCCAGAGGGGGCTGCCGCCCAGCAGAGTCTGGGAGAGCCTCTCGGTCAACATCGTTCCTCCCACTTCAGTCTCCAGAGCCCAACGGGCCCCAGAGATGCCACAAGACACTGGATTCCACACGTGTCTCCCTCACAGCCATGCAGCACTTTCCTTTACAGCTTTCCATGACCAGGCTTGGCTTCCTGCTTCATGGGTGGCTCAGTGTATGAAGTCCCAGGTCTTCCCCATTTCTAGATCTTAGAGTCAAGAACAGGGCAGCCCAGGACTTGGCCTCGCCGAGCGACCCTGAGCAACCCCCTTTTCTTGCTGGCCCTGTCTCCTTCTCAGGAAGGAAGGGGGTGGGCCGGTCCACCTTGGAAACCTCTGGCTTGAGACCCAGAACCTCCACCAACTCCACTGCTAAGAGCGGCCAAGGTCAGAGCCACCGAGAGGACCAGTGTGAGCCTGGACGCGTTCCCAGCCTCCCTGAGGCCAGAAGGGAGGCTGTGCACAGGGCTCCCTGCAGATGCAGGCCTGGCTGAGGCCCACGGCCGCCTTGCAAGGTGTTAACACTGAGCCCCGGAAAGCCAGAGGGGGCTGATTGGCTCCAGGGGAAGCCTCTCTCTTTCTCTCTCGAGCCAGAGGCACAGCTCACAGGCTTGTGAGAGATTTTCCGGAAGTTTGCTGGTGCTCATCAGCCTGTCCTTCCACCCTGCAGGAACGCGGCAGCAGCTGAGGCCATTTTTGGAAATGAGGACTTGCCCCTCCGGCCTCTCCGTGGCTGGGGCTATCACAGCTGGCAGCTGGAGCCTGACCCATGGCTGCAGGCTTCTCCCCAAGCCGGGCTGCAGACCTGAGCAGGGAGCAGCTTGCCTGACTCTTCTTGGAATGTTCCAGAACTCAGTGGCTGCACCTGCGTCTGCCCCGCTCCCTGCGTGCACCCAGGCCGGCCATCTGCACCCTTCAGCACCCTCTGCATGCACCTCGAGCCCAGGCCCACCTCGGGGAGCCTTCACAAGTTGGGACGGTGCTCTGGAGGCATCTGAGGTGCCCGCACAGAGGCAGAGGAGGGGGATGGGAGGGGCGGCAGATGGGCGTGGCAGGGAAAGGGATGTGGTCATGGTGGAGGAACAGGGGACATGCAGTGTGGTCTGGGGGAGACAAGGGGCCATTTTCTGGAGGAGGGAGCTTTACAGAGGCTGCAGGGCTGAGGGCCGGGACAAATGAGATAAGAGTCTGTGAGGTGGTGCAGAAGTATGAGGGGTGGGGAGGACCAGGGCTAGGGTCAGGTCATCAAGGGCCAGCCTCAGAGCCGATCAGAAGCTGGAAGCAGCAGCAGGAAGTAACGCGGGAGGCCGCTGCAGCCATCTGCATTTTGAGTTTGCTCTGGGGGCTGGGGTCAGGGAGGGACCCGGGCATGGCGGGCAGCTGGGGTGGGGCCTGGTGATGGGCCGGTGGGAAGGAGGATCGCGGTGGCCATGCAAGGCCAGCATCTCTCTCCGGGCTCTCCTCAGCCCCCAAGCGGGGCAAGGCCACAGAGGCCTCGTTTAGTGCAGGCTTGAATGCTGCGTCCCACCCTCAGCCCTTCACTGCAAGCGTGACAAGCGGCCCCACAGGGGTCATGTGCCTGCCACTGTGCCCGACGAGCAGGGTGGCAGCCGCGGATCAAGGGACTCTCCGACTGCACAGAGGGAGCCATTCCACCTCTGGACATGCATTCTAGGGCGGGGCGGGTGGACGCTTTCTGTGAAGGTCCAGAGGGTGAGTCGCTGTGGCTTGGTGGGCCACAACTTTTGAGCGGAACCGCCCACTGTGGCCACCGCGGCCTCCGCAGCCATGGCAGTGCGTCGACGAGCAGGTGAGGCTGAGTGCTGGTGAAACTTTATCTACAGCCCCAGGTGGGGCTGGGGGGTCCAGTCCTCACGACCTCAGGGCGAGCCAGCCTGGCTGCTCGTCGCACCATCTGTCCGGGAAACACTGGCCCAGGCCTGGCGTAGGAGCGCAGCCTCACACTGCCGGACAGAACTGCCTGAGGCTGTGGAATTTATGAAGGAAGGAGGTTTAACCGACTCACAGTTCTGCAGGGCTAGGGAGGCCTCAGGAAACCTCCGTCACTGTGGAAGGAGAGACAGGCACCTTCTCCAGAGGCAGCAGGACGGAGTGAGTGAGTGAGTGGGTGAGAGCGGGCAGCTGCCAGACGCTTATAAAACCACCACATCTCCCGAGAACTCGCTCACTCTCACAAAACAGCCTGGGGGAACGACCTCCACCTGGTCCCGCCCTTGACACGGGGATTATGGGAATTACGCTCTAAGAGGAGAGTTTGGGCGGGGACACAGCCGACCCACTCACGAAGCGACTCCTAGGCGAGGTGTGTGCCCGTGGGCCCTGGCCACAGATGGAAAAGAAGCAATAAAACAGGAGGGTCTCAGCTAACGGGTCCTTTGCTGAGGGTCCAGGCTGTTCCCTGGGAGCCACAGGCCGGGGCCTCGGAGGCCTCCCTGGGAAAATGGCTCTCCAGGTAGGTCGGACCCACCCCGCTGGCTGGGAGCCCTCGCTCGGCCCTGCCCGCAGGTGGAAGCCGCCTCCCTCCTCTCCCAAACCCCCTCTGCTGGTTCCCCAGTTGGTGCGATCCACGGAGGAGATTCTGCGTCTCCTGGAAGCCACTGGAGCGGAACCACGAGAGGGGTTTGGTCCCTGCCTTTGTGAAGGTGAAGTGGGCCTGTCTTTCCGGGGACTGCGGCTGAGGGTGCGGGGAGTGCGGCTCTCTGGGCTCCAGGGTCTCCCCAGCTGCCAAGGGCAGCAGCCCCACATGGGAAGGAAGCCTGGCCGCCCCTCCCGCCCCGCTCCACGGGGCAAGTGCACAGAACCCACAGCCACGATGCCCAGGCCCAAGGCACCCCAGCCTCTGGGCAGACCCCAGGCCGACCCCTGGCCCTGCCCTGAAGAGGCAAGTTCCAGAACCAACTGTCCGCCGGGCGGGCGAATACCCGGCTTTCATAATCCCCACACACTGGTTTCTATTGAGGGATGAAAATTAACACATTTCAATGGGAATTACTGGGCTCTGAAAACTGTTCTTCGTAATGAAGGGAACGGTTGAATAGAGAATCTGAATTTGGGATTCAGACCAGAGCCCCTCAGAGAAGGTGCGGAACCCGTCAGGAATCCGAGGGGACGGGGGTCTGTCCTCCTGTCCTCGGCAACTCCTTTCCCATTTGCCGTCGGGTTTTGGGGGCTGCTCCCGCCCCTGCACAGCCCCACAGGTCACAGCGCGAAAACCCTGCCCTGTCCCTCCATCGCCGCAGGTGCCCTTTCCTCCTTGCCTGCGCTCCAGCCTCGGGAGGTGGGCTTGCTTCGCAGGGTAGGGGGACTCCTGTGCCACCCACGCCCCAAGCCAGGGAGCGGCCGCCTGGGGACCGTGGGGGAGGCGGAGGGCACCCCGAGGGGAGACTGTTCCAGGGACTGGGATGCCGCTTTCTGAATCATCCCCACCCACAGAAGGAATTCATCTCGCTCCTGATCATGTGTTTGTCACAGAGACATATCCACTCCTCTGTGAGACTCCGGCGTGCGCAGCGGCGCTGGCTCTTTGTTGTAGAGAGAGGCGGTGTCACTACAAGGCTGCCGGGCTTTGAGGAAAGCAAAGAAGGCACCCACTCGCTCCCTGCGGGGCCCCTGCCTTCCCTCGTGGTCCCACCTCTTCTGCCTGCCTCCATTGCAGCGACTCAAATAGCTATGAATGGGGCTACCCCGGAGCCCTGCGTGGCCTCCCTGGCTGTGGTGACGGGCTGACCTTCCCGCACAGTCTCCTCCCAGTGCCGGGCACCGCTCCTCTGCCAAGGACCCCTCGGGCCTGGCCTGGTAGCTCCCTGAGGGCGCCCGCCGCCACCTACCCCTGCCCAGGGTTTTGGCACTGAGCTGGCAGCCAGGCATCTTTCTTTAGTGTGCAGGTCACCGCCCACAATGGCCCCACTGGCTACTGCCCATCACGCAGGGTGGCCTCCACATGGGGCCTCAACTAGCGGGAGCCTGGCACCCAGCAGGCGGCACCCCACCCGGAGGGGAGGCTGCACAGGCTCTGGAAACGCCCCAAGACTACCCGGGGGCTTCTCATGGGTGGGGAGGGGGGCACGGGGAGCACAGCCCCTTGGAAATAGGACGCAAGCCACGCGCAGCTGAAATGTGCCAGTAGCTACATTACAAAAGTGGAAAGAAACAGGAATGATCATTTTAATATGGTATCTTATTTAATGTATTCAAAATATCCTTTCAACGCACGGCAGCTATTGTACCCCGCCTTTCTGCATTAACTCTCCAAAACCCGGGATTTCATGCCAAAGCTCACCTGCACTCAGACCAGCCACGTTTCCATGCTCAGTGGCCCCATGTGGCCCAGGGCTGCCTGCAGCTTTTCTGGGAAGCCGCCTGGGTCAGGCACACCAGCATCTGCTCGTCACTCCCCGGGGGTGGTCTTGGCCCCTGCTCTGCTCAGCAGAGAACCCAGGCCCTCCAGGTCAGCCCTGGACAGAGGGTGAGAGCATTGCACAAGGTCAAGGATGAGTTACTCATTTTCAACTGCCTAAAAGCCCCAACATGAAGCCTGCCTGGAGCACAGGGCGGCCTCCTTCACGTCAGCCATAAAGTCCCCGCTACACCAAAGCCTGAGAGCTGAGCCAGGAGTTTTTGGGGGAAGGAGCCACACTCCAGAGAAGGCTCCAGAAAAGCTCTCATCCCAGACCTCGCTGCCTCGGCCTGCCCCTCACACCCCTTCTCTTGCCTGTCCCCCACCAGGGCTGAAGAGTGAACTCAGTAGCCACCTGTGTGGCTGAGCCGGGGAGGGAGGCTGCGGAGAGGACCAGGCGGCCGCTTCTGGGGTGAGCAGCGCAGACTCGAGGGTGGCCAAGCCCGCCGCCGGCCCCACTGTGTGCATCTGAGCTCGAGGCTTCCCACCAGCCTCAGGCTCCTCATCTGTGAAATGGGCTGCTCAAAGGCCTCCCCACCAAAACCCCCTCCTAGCTGGGCTGGCTCAGCGCCCAAAACTGTCATTAAAGACGCGAGGCTGCCTGGGGGCTGCCATCATGTGTTCATCAGTCACTACTCCCCCGCCCTCAGCACACAGCCTTCCCTCCCTCACCAGCCGAGACCCCAGGCAAGGGTGAGGGGCAGAGGTACCATCTCCCTCCCACTCCTCCCCCTCTCTCCTCTGCCCTTCCTTTTCTCTCTGAGTCTGTCTCTCTCCTTCTCTTTTTGTCTCTCTCTGTCTCTTTCTGTCTCTCCCTCTGTCTCTCTCTGTCTCTCTCTGCCCTTCCCTCTCTCCTCTCTCCTTATGTCCCTCTGTTTCTCTCTGTGTGTCTCTCTGTCTCTCTCCTCCCCATTCCCAGAAGCCGGCCCCTGTGGCTCACCCTGCATTGCTAGGTGAGACAGGCCTGAGCCCTGCTCCAGGAGTCAGCCACACCCAAGCTTTCTAGAACTTTCTAGGACCTTCTCTTTCCAAAGTGGAAATCTGGACTAGAAGGCATGATTCCCACTGGGAATCAGTGGCTCCCTGCCCAACGGAAACACAAGTGTCCCGAGAAATGCTCATTTGCCCCCAGAAAGGAGCTCAGCAGAGGCGACCCAGTGCTTCATTCTCCCCTAATTGGTGTTAATTTTCAGCCTCCCCAGAGCTGTTGCTGGGCGGTGCAGAGGTGCCTCCAGGGTGGCCCTGCGGGAGTCAGATGCACGTATCTCTGTTGGGCTGGTAATCGGCTGGCTTGCAGATCTTCTCCCAAAAGAAAGGAAAGAAAGCTGTTCACACGCTGTGGGTGACATTTACTTCCTCAGAATTTGCACATCCAATGCCGGCATGATATGCCCACGCTGGTGCCGGGATACGTGGCCTTAGGCCGTGCCTCTGGGTGAAGTGACAAGTCCACAGACTCCCTCAGTGGACTCCCTAGGTGGCTTCTCACCGAAGAGCGTCCCAGCACCTGGAGGCTGCCAGCTGGGAACCCCCGTTAGGTGATGTCAGCGCTGTTGATTCTCAGCCTGGGCCACCCCCTGTGCCCACTGTGACCCTCCAGGCCTGGGCAGGGAGAGCCCAAGGAAGAGCGAGCAGAGAGGTCAGATCAGCACCCAGGGCGCCCGGAGCCCTGTAGGGACACTCCTTCAGAATTCTACCACAAATTTAAGGAACTGAAGACAGACATTCTCTACAGTCTCTTCCAGAAAATAGAAGCAGGGGGAACACTTTATAACTCATTCTACGAGGCCAGCATTACCCCAAAAACAAAAACAAGGACGTTACAAGGCAGGAAAACGCAGGCCAAGATGTCTCATGAGCACGAAAACCCTCAGCAAAATATCCGCAAATCACTTCCAGGACGACACACTAAGAATTATGCACCAGGGGATTTATTCCGGGTATGTGGGGTTGCTGCAGGGATCAGACAGACTATTTCAATCCATCACGGCAACAGGAACCATGTGACAAAACCCAACACTTGTCCGTGAGAGAAACCTCTCCCAAGCCGGGAATACAGGGGAACTCCCTCAACTTGGTAAAGAACATCTACGAAAACCCTACAGCCAATATCATACTTAATGATGAGAAACTTGAAGCTTCTCTTCCTAAGATGGGGAAGAAGGCAAGGAGGTCCCCTATCCCCATGCCTATTTAACCTCATACTGTGAGTTTGGAGGATGGACACTACCTGATTTCAACACTTGCTATAAAGCCCCGGTAATCAGTACAGTGTAATCATTTTTTTTTTGAAACAGAATCTCACTCTGTTGCCCAGGCTGGAGTGTTGTGATGTGATCTTAGCTCACTGCAACCTCTACCTTCCAGTTTCAAGAGATTCTCCTGCCCCAGCCTCTTGAATAGCTAGGATTTCAGCTGCACACCATCACACCAAGCTGATTTTTGTATTTTTAGTAGAGACGGAGTTTCACCATGTTGGCCAGGCAAGTCTCGAACTCCTGACTTCAGGTGATCCGCCCGCCTCAGCCTTCCAAAGTGCTGGGATTACAGGCGTGAGCCACCACATCTGGCCAATAAAGTTTAATTTTGGCTAAAGAACAGACAACGATTCCAATGCAACAGAAGAGACAGCCCGGCAGAGGACGGACACGTGCGTGAGGAATGCCCTTTGAGAAGGAAGCAAAGGTTATTGATGCTGAAAGGCTGTTTTCAACAAACAGTGCTGGAAGAACTGGACCTCCACGTGTAGGAAGAAGTGGGTTTTATACTTTTCAGGATAATTGACTCAAAAGGCATCACACACCTTACTAGAAAATGGAAGATAGTACAATTTCTAGATAACACATTTTATTTGATATAAAATGCAAGATAATAAAATTTTTTAGATAATTTACATATCTTGGGTTAGGCAATGAATTTTTAGATACAACCTCAAAAGCATAATCCACAACAGGAAAAAATGAATAAGCTAAACTTTATGAAATTCAAAAACTATGCTCTAAAAATGACACCGTTAAATGAGAAGACAAGATACAGCCTGGGAGAAAATGTTTGCAAAAGACATATCTGATAAAGGACTGTTACCTAAAATATATAAAGAACTCTTAAAACTCAGCAGTAGGGAAACAAACATTAAAACATGGGCAAAACATATGACTAGACACCTCGTCAAAGAAGATACACCGATGGGAAAATAAGCCTAGGAAAAGATGCGCCACATCACATGTCGTTAGAGAAATGCCGATGCAACAGTGAGATGCAGTGAGAGCCGCTACAGAACCAAAACCGAGATCCTGACAACAGCACAGCTGGCGAGGCTGCGGGGCAGCGGGCCGACCCTCTTCCGCGGCTGCCGGGAATTCCCAGCGGCGCAGCCGCACCGGAAGGCAGTTTGGCAACTTCTTACAAAGTGAACCATATTTTTACCGTATGTTCCGATGATCACCCTCCTTGAAAGGAGTAGAAAACCACACAAAAACCTGCGCATGTATGTTTATAGCAGCCTTATTCATACATGCCAAAAACCAAGACATCCTCCGATAGGTGAGTGAGTAAACAAGCTGTGGTATATCCAGACAATGGAATATTACTCGGCCATGAAAAAGAACAAGCTATGAAGCCGTGAAAAGACAGAGAGAAACCTTAACTCCGTACTGCGAAGGGAGACGTCAGAAGTCTGGAAAGGCTACATGCTGTATAATCCCAGCGGCACGACTTTCTGGAAGAGACAAACTGCAGAGACATGAAAGGGCCGGTGCTTGCCAGGGGTTGTGGGGAGGGAAGGGTGAACAGGGCGCTCAGAGGACTTTTTAGGGCAATGAAAGTCTCCTGCAGGATCCTGGAATGGTAGATAGAGGACACGACACATTCGTCCAACCCACTGAAGGCACGAGACTGAGGGAACCCGAATATAAACTGTGCCCTTTCCTTAATAATGTGTCAGTATTGGCTCATTAATGTAACAATGTATCCTGCAGACACTGGGAGGCACGGGGGAGTGCTGTGCTGTGAACTCAGTGCCAGGCCTGTCATCCCAGCACTGTGGGAGGTCAGGAGTTCAAGACCAGCCTGGCCAACACGGTGAAACCCCATCTCTACCAAAAATATAAAAAATTAGCCAGGCGTGGCAGCGGATGCCTGTAATCCCAGCTACTCGGGAGGCTGAGGCAGGAGAATCGCTTGAACCTGGGAGGTGGCGATCTGAGATCATGCCACTGCACTCCAGCCTGGGTGACACAGTGAGACTCCATCTCAGAAAAAAAAAAAAAAATTAGAAACCCCAAACCCCAAGCTCCAGGTCCTGGCCCTAGAGATTCCGATCGGTTGGTCTGGGGTGTGCCTTGGGGTCTGCATTCTGGAGGCACCCCCAGGGGGGATTCCTGCGCCTGTAAGGCTCTGAACTATATTGGTGTTTCCCTCCCCTCCCCGGAGGCCCCACCCTCCACCCGTCACCTGCACCTAAATCCCTGTCTCCTCCCTGCCCTCCTGCCCTCCTCCCGGAGCTTCCAAGTTGGGAGCAGCAGCTTTGGCCACGCAGATGGCTACTCCTCAGGGCTGCAAGCCAGCAGACTTGGGTGGGCCCATGAGGGCAGGCATTTGGGACGTGGCGTGAGTGTGTCTGGGCACAGCTTCAATCGCAGGGTCCGCTCCCTGCAGGCCGCCAGCCCCTCTGGTGTGCACAGACCGAGGACTGGACGTCCACCTCTTGGCTTTTGCCAGCAGCTTTTTCTGGGTGTTGCCGGAAGGGCTGGGTGGGGGCAGGGGACAGTCTTAGGGTCCCTTTCAGACTCAGTGTCTCCAGTTTCCTTCAGAAAAGAATCTGCCCCAAGACCCTTTGCGGCATCCCGACGGCCCTCTGTCTGGAGTGAGGGCTCCACTGAGGGCTGGTTCTGGGTGCAGGTGACAGAAGCTGGGTGGGCACCTGGCTGGGTTGTCCAGGTGACCTTGTGCACGTGCTGCTGGCGTTTGGCCTGCCTTTCACGGCTCATTTCCCTTTCCTTCCTCCTTCTGAGGAACGCTGGCACACACAAAAAAAGCCCAGCTGTGCCCACGGCATCTTCCGCAGGGCACAGAGCATGTGCCAGGCCACTGTGGCTATAGGGTTCAGACAGTGGCAGGCAGAGAAAACCACAAACAGCTCCACTTTCACTGAAATGGAAACAGCCGAGGGGATGTGGAGAAATGAACTCTCTGCCATTTTTAGAGACTGAACGGTAAAAAGCCGGGAGCGAAGCAGGTGCTGGAGACGGAAGCTCTGCCCGCTCCTACGAGGACGTCTGTCTGTTCCTCACCAGCAGCTTTGGCACCCACCCAGCCCTGCCCCTCCTCAGTGGGGCTGAGGGATGACCGCAGGGATGGGGAAATCAGGCGTCATGGAGGAGGCGACCCTGGGGTCCGGCTGAGTGGGGGGAGGGAAGGGGAGAGCACTGACCCCAAGGTGCCCGTCTCCCTCCTGTTGATCAAGGCTCGGATGCTGGAAGACTCGGGGGGGCCCATGCACCACTCCCTTATCCCCAACTTTAAAGCCAATTTGGCCCCTTCTCCAGGAAGCCCTCCCTGCTGTCCCATCCTTACTACTCATAGATCAATGTGGCTTTTCCTTGTGGTCATAAGGAGCCCTAAGAGGGGGTGAAAGAGCCAGATGGTGGGGCCAGGCCTAGACTGACCATGCCTTGGCCCTGAGGGCACCCTGAGCCTCGGGCAGCCCTTAGGCCTCACTGGGCCCCCAGCACCATCAGCTGTGACAGGGGGTGAGTGAGCGTGGGACCCAGTGCTGGGTCAGCCCACGGTGGGAACGCCCGGAACACCGGTCTGTCCCTTTGCCCACTCGGCCCCACCCTCGCCAGGGCACCCGTGCCCACCTGCCCTTGCTCAGCTCCCACACTGGCCCCCAGGAGACTGGCCGCTGCTGTGCAGTTCTGTGGCTGGACCATTTGCTGCCATAGCTGGTCCGGGAGCCGCTGCTGCCAGCCCATAGGTCTCCCTGCCACCACACCAGCCGCAGGTTTTGTGATGAAACCATCTGTGGCTCAGGCACTCCCGCCTCCCCTCCAGAAACCCACGTCCAGCCGCCCTTTCTGAGCTATCCCCACAATGGCCTCGCAGCTGGAGGCGGGGGCTCAGAACCACTGCCCAGAGGCCACACTGCGGTGAACTCTCCTCAGACCGGTGCTGAGTGCCGGCGACTCGGCTCCAGACCCGCCTGCAGTCCCTGCTGCTGTCTCTGGGGCAGATCCCCGGGCGGTGACAGCCTGTGTGTCTTCAGCATTTCCTCCTATCTTGAGCTCACCTGCTCCTGGCACTCCAGGCTGGACTCGCTGGAACCTCCCACTTCCACACAGTTCCTTGCTGTTCCCTGAGGGTGGAGAGGACACGCTGCCCTCAGGCCCTATGACCGCAGAGAGCGCGTCCACATGGTGACGGTGAGGGGTGTGGGGCTGGGAGCCTGCAGGAGCCCAGCTCAGGAAGGGGGCGGTGGGGAGCCTCACAGGCTCCTGTGTGGGACTGCTGCGTCCCATCCTGGCTTACGCAGGCAACCTGCTTCCCAGGTGGACAAGGTGGTCTCTCAGGGACCCCAGGCACGCCTTGAGCCTTGGAACCAAAGAAAATAGGTGACGCAGGAACCTTTCTCCCTCTGGCTGTGCACCCTGGCAAGCTCCTGCGAGGACCGCTTTCATCCAAGGCCACGGCTGTCCACAAAGCAGTTTTCAGGTGGGGCTCAGAGGGACAGTTGCACGTGCTGTCAGCTGGTTCTCAAACCATCCCAGTGTGGATGGGGCCACATCCAAACCCCGGGCAGGAAGTATCCGGCCCGTGAGCGTCCTGGCCATCTGCAGCCTTCTCTACTGACTCAGCCGGGGCCAGGCTGGCCGTAGGTGCCTGTGCCTCGGGGAGCGTGTCCTGTTCCAGCTCACCCAGTCAATGAGAAACACTGTCCACATTTCCAAAGCCATTCCCAGTGTCTTTTTTGTGGTTGTTTATTTGTTTGTTTTGAGACAGGGTCTCGCTCTGTCGTCCAGTCTGGAGTGCAATGGTGCCATACGGCTCACTGCAGCCTCGACCTCCCAGGCTCAAGTGATTCTCCTGCCTCAGCCTCCCAAGCAGGGGCTACAGGCACTGGCCAGCAGGCCCCGCAATCCCAATGTCCTCCAGTCTGCCATGCCCAGATGGCTGATTCTCCTGGGGACAGGCGGGCAGGCAGGCAGTGGGGATGCAGGCCCAAGCAGGGTCCCGTGGGTGCCCCTTGGGTTTCCTTTGTAAGCAGCCCACCCTCCTGGGTGTGGTCTCGGATAGCAGCAGTTTCTCGAGGGCAGGAGAAATGAAAACAGGTTTTATTTATGGAAACATTGTCGCAGCAGTTCCCTTGACAGACACAGGCCGATCTTCAGGCTCTTGGAGACTGAGCCTCTCGGGAGATCCCTCTCCTCGGAGTACTGTGCTTGGATTTTAACTGTGGTTTCCGCAAGGTGATCCCAGCTGATAATTTTGGGGCGAGATCAGGAGAATGGCGGCCCCACAGAAAGGGCTGAGATGGTCCAGAATGGCCGCTCACCCTCGGGCTGGGATGGAGCTGCCGGTGAAAGGGCAGGTGGGCGTGCCCATTTTATTCTACCCCAGATGCTGCCCTCACATTCTGGCCAAGCCCCAGGGCAGGGACAGCGGCACATCTCTTGGCCCAGGCAGTTGGTGGGCAGAGATTTCGGGGTGCAGGGCAGAGCCACCTGGAATCCCCTGATCCCCAAGCCAGGGCCGGCCTCCTTTCCACGCTCTTCCTGGGTCAGGTCGTCCTGGCCACCACCGGCCTCCCTCCCCTTCCCTTCCTCCTCCTCCCCGCTCCCTCCTTCCTCCCTCCCCTGCCCTCCCTTCTCTCCCTCCCTCCTTCCTCCTCCCCCTCTCTCCTCCCCCCCCTCTTACCCCCTCCCTCCTTCCTCTCTCCCCTTCCCT
>PVKP010030111.1:0-28258 GCA_004027715.1 Plecturocebus donacophilus
ATGAAAATCACAGCTTCTGGTAATGCTAGCTGGCTGTTTTGCCCATTAGTTGATGTAGATTCTTCATTATGGTGATGCTCTTTACCTTTTGGTATGTTTTTGGAATGGCTGATACTGGTTGTTCCCGTCCATGTGTGGTGCTTCTTTCAGAAGCTCTTGTAAAGCAGGCCTGGTGGTGATGTAATCTCTGAGTACTTGTTTTTTCGCAAAAAATTTTATTTTTCCTTCGCTTATGAAGCTTAGTTTGGCCGGATATGAAATTCTAGGTTGAAAGTTCTTTTCTTTAAGGATGTTGAATGTTGGCCCCCACTATCTTCTGGCTTGTAGGGTTTCTGCTGAGAGATCTGCTGTGAGTCTGATGGGCTTCCCTTTGTGGGTAACCCGACCCTTCTCTCTGGCTGCCCTTAGCATTTTCTCCTTCATTTCAACCCTTGTGAATCTGACGATTATGTGTCTTGGGGTTGCTCTTCTTGAGGAATATCTCTGTGGTGTTCTCTGTATTTCCTGGACTTGAATATTGGCCTGCCTTGCTAGGTTGGGGAAGTTTTCCCAGATAATATCCTGAAGAGTATTTTCCAGCTTGGGTTCATTCTCTTCGTCACATTCAGGTACACCTATCAAATGTAGATTAGGTCTTTTCACATAGTCCCATATTTCTTGGAGACTTTGTTCATTCCTTTTTCCCCTTTTTTCTGTCATCTTGCCTTCTCGTTTTATTTCATTGAGTTGATCTTCGACCTCGGATATCCTTTCTTCTGCTTGGTCAATTTGGCTATTGAAACTTGTGCATGCTTCACGAAGTTCTCGTGTTGTGTTTTTCAGCTTCATCTATTCACTTATATTCTTTTCTAAGTTGTCCATTCTCATTAACATTTCGTTAAATCTTCTTTCAAGGCTCTTAGTTTCTTTGCATTGGGTTAGAACATGTTCTTTTAGCTCACAGAAGTTTCTTATTATCCACCTTCTGAAGCCTGATTCTGTGAGTTCCTCACACTCATCCTCCGTGAAGCCTTGTTCTCTTGCTGATGAGGAGCTGCGATCCCCTGTAGGAGGAGAGGCATTCTGATTTCGGGTGTTCTTAGCCTTTTTGCACTGGTTTCTTCCCATTTTTGTGGATTTATCCACCTGTCGTCTTTGTAATTGCCGACTTTCAGATTGGTTCTCTGAGTGGACGTCTGGCTTGTTGGTGATGAAGTTTTTTCTGTTTCTTAGTTTTCCTTCGGGGGGCGCCCCTTCCCCACAGAGCTGGGCCTTCCCGGGTTCAGCTGTGCTCGCACTCTCCTCAGCGCTTCCAATTGCTGTTCTCCTTGTGGGGATGGGACCAGCCGAGCCCGACTAAAAGGGCACCCAGTCTCGTACAATCCGCACCAAGAAGCACCTCACCGGCCAAAAGAGTCGCGCTGGCGACCTGTGTGGCTCCTTCGCCGGGAATCTCCAGTTTGTGGGCATCAAAAATTCATCTGCAATTGCGGCGTCCACTCGCTCTCTGCGCTTTCACTGGGAGCTACAATCCTGAGCTGCAGCTACGTAGCCATCTTGGATCTCTCTCCCCAAACAGGTGGTTTAATTAGGCGACAATTTGTGCTTTTTTATTTCAGTGTTTGAACTTAGTAGTGCTGATCTTTCTTGTTTGGACCTTCGATACATTAACTTCAAAATGGAAGTCTTGCACCGCAGTCTTGCACAGGCAGATCTTTGCTGTGCAAATCTTGAATGAGCTGAGCTCTCTGGTCAGGGCTTTACATACTATCTTAGGCTACAAGAGAAAATTAAATTTTTAGTCTATTAAACCGTCATAGAGTCTTTGAGACAGGAATTATAACTCTTTTACTGGAGGTTTTACTTGAAAACAGATAATTATGTTGATATAAGACTGAAGGGCCTGAAAGTGAAATGAATGGATTTTACAGATTTGATATCCTTTATTAAACATAGACCTGAAAGATGTAGCAACTAAGAAGAAATTAAATCTTGGAATTAGTTATTGGTCCCCTCAATATACTGTACTTTATTCATCAGGACTCACATTTTCAGCAAATTATAAAGGTAAAGCTGAAAGGAATCTTTGAAATCTATTCAATGTCATTTCTGGATTGGGAAAATGTTACTGCTTAAGAAGTATTTGATAGAGAAATTTTGAAAGAAACATGGACTGCATCAATATGCGGAAGTGGACTTCTCAGTGGCTTTTCTCCTCTCTCTACATATATGTATATTTATGTGTATGTATATATTTATGACACTTACCTGTTTTTATATGAAGTTAGAGGACATATGCAGACCAACAATGAAATCTACTAATGTTTAACAACTTTAAGTTTCTTACCACCAAGGCCCATGTCTGCATGTCTTTTGAATTAATAGCATCTTGCTTTGGGCAGTTATTTATTGAATTATTATAATTTTGGTTTTACTTATGAGCTGCAGCTTACTTTTCCATGATGCCTTTGATCAGAGCTAGAAATGAAATCTACCAATATATATTTTAGTTAGTTTTATTGTCCTTATTTTGTCTTATCATGAAGGGTCAAGTTAGTAGCAAAACAGGCAAAAAACTAACAGCATCAAAAAAGACTTTGAAGAACCTACTCTTTAAATAGTGCAATATCAAGAGGCAGCTTCATTTGTGTTAAGGAAAAAAAAAAAGACTTTTGTCAAAAATTCTGAAATAAATGAACACAATTTTTACAACTCCTGGCTGGGTGTGATGGCTCACACCTGTAATCCAAGCAATTTGGGAGGCTGAAGGAGGCAGATCACTTGAGGTCAGGAGTTCGAGACCAGGCTGGACGACTTGGCAAAACCCCATCTCTACCAAAAATACAAAAACTCCCAGGTGTGGTGGTGCATGCCTGTAATTGCAGCTACTTGTGAGGCTGAGGCATGAAAATTACTTGAACTTGGGAGGTGGAGGTTGCAGTAATTTGAGATAGTGCCATTGCACTCCATCCTGGGTGACAGAGTGAGACTCTGTCTCAAAAAAATAAAATAAAATAAAATATAAACAAATAAATAAAAGAACCCTTAAGCCATACATTTTCTCTCAGTTTTACTTTCTGCTCTGCATTATGTATCATGATTTAGGGACTCAGGGTTGATAATGTTTAGCAATGGTCGGTGCAGAAAGAGACAACTAGTATCTTGTTCGTGTTTTGTAGCTAAACAATGCCTTTAAATGCTGTCATTCATATTCTCACCTCTGACTTGAAAGCAGTAGTAGCATCCTAGAACATCAAGAATTTCACTTAGTACAAGATTCCTACAGTAATAAGGAGAGAAAATCCATACCCCTAACAAGTGTATGCCTTCCTTACTTCCTTGCCTATACATTTTGACTGTTTCAGTGTCATGAATAGGAGTGTTTATAAACATAGAAATAGAGATGTCAGGCTGGGCATGGTGGCTCATACCTGTAATCCCAGCACTTTGGGAGATCAAGGCAGGTCGATCACGAGGTCAAGAGATTGAGACTGTGGTGAAACCCTGTCTCTACTAAAAAAATACAAAAATTAACTGGGCATGGTGGCACGCACCTGTAGTCCGAGCTACTTGTGAGGCTGAGGCGTGAGAATTGCTTGATCCTGGGAGGCGGAGATTACAGTGAATCAAGATCACGCCACTGCACTCCAGCCTGGCACCTGGCTACACAGAGAGACTCTGTCTCAAAAAAAAAAAAAGAAAAAAGATGTCGTCGTTCTGACTCTCCCAACATCTTTATGACGTTTCATGTGAAATGAGCGAGCTGTTGTTAATTTGCATTTGCTTTTTCAAAAGCAGTTCAAAAATATTTCTTCACGATGTTCCCAGTTCTTATTGGGTTTAATTAGAAAAGGCTTTATTGTAAACAGAAAATAATTGATTATGAGTGTGTCGAATTGAGCCTTTTCCCCTTTTCTATTTTCTTTATTTTACTGTGCGAATTAATTTTAACAAAATCATGAACCTTACTACCAGGACTTTTCTCTTTTCTTTGCAGTGTGTAAATCTCCAGGTAGCCAAGATGCTCTGTTCTAATGCAGAAGCAGCATCCTTGAAACTGTGTAATTTTGAGGATCCTTCTGGTCATAAAGCCAATTTAGAAGGTGAAATCCTGTCTGTGATCGCAGCACTTTGGGAAGACAAGGCAGGTGAATCAGTTTGAATCCAGATATCACTCACTCTTGCCTGGCAACAGAGCAAGACCCCGACTTAAAAAAAAAAATCACACTAAAATGATTCAATGATTACATTCAATCATTCTACAATATACACAATATAAACACATTTTTCCTTATTTAGCCAAGAATACTCTGAATATGAGAATAATAAATGCAAAAGCATGCTAAATGCTATACAAATGCTAGAACGTGAAACAAAATATCGCTTTTAACTTATGATGAAAACTTGATTCATTATTTCAAGCAGCATGCAAAACATTACATTTTGTTTGTTTTCTTCTAATATCCTTATTTTTAATTAATAAAATTAAATTATCTTCTAATTATCTCAAATTTTCAACAAACGTTGAAAGTTAATTTTTAGTTATACTCCAAAGAGCATTCACAAGGTCTTTCTCTCCCTGTTTATCCACTCAACCCAGTAATCTAATTCCCTATGTTGATAATATCTGAGATGTTAGTTTCAAGTGGCTGATTTTTAACATTCTCACAGTAATTCAGACCTGATTAAATTTTATTAGGTTTATTGTTTTTGTTTTTGCTTAACTCTGATCACCCTGTTTTCACATTGAATTTTAGTTTTTCACTTAGATTTATCTTGTCGTCTTTCTTTTCATAACAAACTACACACAGATGTTGTACGTACAACTTTGTTAGTGCTTCAAATATGTGATTATACTTTGACATTTGTCCTTTACTTACTAGAGTCTGACTACTCATAATTGCTCTCTGTAGTCTTTTCCTTTCTTGCTAAATTTGTCTATCAATATTTCTTTAATTAAAGTGTATTGGCCTTAAATACTCTTAAATCTTAAAGCTTTTATTTTTCTGTAAATGGCGATCTCACCTCATTCCTGGAAAATGGGCGTGCTCTTATGGTTCATAACTATTCCCTGTCAGGACTCTGAGGCGTTCACCAGTTTCTGTGTTTTATTGCTGTTTGTTATTTACACATCGGGCTGCTCTGAACATGTCTTTGATTCTGGTAATGTATATTTCCAATATAATGTTGTTATGAATATGGGTTCCTTTTTCTTTTTATTACTAGGAAGTTGTTTTGTTTGTTGTTTCTAGACAATCTTGCTTTGTCCCCCAGGTTGCGTGCAGTGGTGCCATCTGGCTCACTGCAGCCTTGTCCTCCAGGGGCTCAAGCGATCCTCCCACCTCGGCCTCCTGAATAGCTGGGACTACAGCAGGCAATCATGCGTGGCTAATTTTTTAATTATTTTAGAGATGAGATCCCAGCACGTTGCTGAGGCTGGTTGTGAACTACTGGATGCAAGAAATCCTCTTTCCCTGGCCTCCCAAAGTGCTGGGAGTACAGGTGTCAGCCACTACACCTAACCTTTTTATTACCAGGGATTTGAATTTCCTCCTAAATGTAAAGACTGGTGACCCTCTTCAATTCACTGAAATTTCCACAGATGATCTCTCCAGAATTTTCTCTTCCCCTGTCCTTTACCTTCTCTTCCGTATTTCCCAACTCTTGTCTCTCTATTGTGCATGCTGGTTAATTATTTTAGACCTTTCTTCTAATTTGCTGAGTCTCTCTTCACATGTGTCTAGTCTGCTGTCTCAGAATCCAGTAAATTCTTCATTTCAGTAATTCCATTTTGATTCTGAATACTGTTCACTTTTCAATTTTACTTGATAATTTTGATATAAAGAACTAGTCTCTTACCATTTCCATTTTCCCTGTTATCTCTTTAGACATATCAAAAGAGTGTTTTATATTCTAAATCAAAATCATTTCCAGTTGTTGCCTGGGAATGGGGAAGGCTTGGAGCAGCAGGAGGGAAAGAGAAACAAGGAAGTGCTTAGAAATGGTATGTGTGGCTGGGCACAGGGCGCATGCCTGTAATCCCAGCACTTTGGGAGGCTGAGGCAGGTGCAGCACTTGAGCCCGGTGCAGCACTTGAGCCCAGGAGTTCAAGACCAGCCTAGGTAACATAGGGAGACACCGTGTCTACAAAAAAATTACAAAACGACCAGAGCAGGGTGGGCCACTCCTGTGATCCCAGCTACTCTACTCTGGAGACTGAGGTTGGAGGCTCACTTGAGCCTGGTAGGCAGAGGTTGCAATGAGCCAAGATTGTGACACTGCACTTACAGCCTAGGCAGCAGAGAGAGACCCTATCTCAGAAAGAAAGAAAAGAAAGAAAGAAAGAAGAAAGAAAGAAAGAAGGAAGAAATAGAAGAAGGAAGGAAGGAAGAATAAGAAAGAAAGAAAGAAATGGAAGGAAGGAAGGAGGGAAAGAAGGAAGCGAGGTTATGTTTGTAATCTTGATGGTTGTAGTGGTTTCAGAGGTCTACACATACATTAAAACTTAACGAATTGCACCTTTTCTTTTTCATTTATTTATTTTTAAAAGACAGGATCTCACTCTGTCTCCCAGGCTGGAGCGCATGGAGTGCAGTGATGTCATCACAGCTCACAGCATCCTCGCGGGGTCCATCTCTACGGGTCTCGCTCCTTCAGTACTGGCCGCCTCCAGGAAGGACAGGGTCACCAAGACATGGGGAGTGCAGGGATGCTGGCTGCACTCCAGCCCTGGGGCCGCCGGGAAGCCGCCTCCCACTGCCGCCAGCACACATCGGTTCAGTGGTGCCTGCTGCAGGAACTCTGCTCCTGCACCGCTCTGGGGACCTGTACGACCTTGGACTGCCTGTGCCTGCTCACCTGCATCCAGTCCCGGTGCCAGCACAACGCCTTCTTGGAGGCCGTCCTGGGCCTGAAGAGCAGCGGCAAGCTCCCCGCCACCTTTGTGAGTAGTCACCTGGATCTGCAGATGGGGACATAGGTCTCCGTCTTCTTGGACGAGGCCAGCGGCTCCCACTTCAGTGGTGTCCTGGGCTTCGGAGTGGCCACCACAGGGCCTTCTAGCCAAGCAAATGGATCCAGTGTCTGGAGAGTGTTGGAGTGGCAGCGGCCACAAGCAGGAGAAGCCCACCCAGAACTCTGCCCACTCTGGCCGCTGCAGCTCAGCCCAGAGACAGCCACTACAGGCAGAGGTGATGGGCAGGCTGGCGGTCCCAGAACCAGGTGTGATTTCAGGATATCTTTTAAAGGAGGAAAAGCCCTATTGGGCTCTTATCCAGGAATGGTCTGTGTGCCTGGAGCACTTGCTTTGTCCCCAGCTGCAGACCTCAATTTTTTTCCCCTGGCCTGTTGGGAATCTTGCCCAGATGGCTTCCACATCTTTCCTGTGGCCCCACCCCCACCTTTTCCACCTTTCTTCGGGTTCTCACGGTTTGCAGGGATCACAGGCGGAGCCCCTCCTGGAGGAGAGTCCGCTGCAGCGGACCCAGGGGCTGCCACTGGGGAGCAGCTGCATGTTCTCACTGCTCAAAGGAGCCCAGGCCAGATTGGGCGACGGGGACCACTCCCCCTTGTATTTATCTGGGCTCCTTGGTCATGTCTATCAAGAGCTGAAAGACTGATATAAACAGACTGTGCTGTGTCCATGCAGTAGAACAGTCATTCAACAGTAAAAAGCCCTTCTGCTGGTCTCCAGCCTCCACCTCTGCTACCAGGGACCGGCATCCGCACCAACTTCATCCCGCGCCGTCCGGGTCCAAGCAGACCTGCCGCACCCGAGCCCCGCCAGGCCAGTGCCAGGCGCCGTGGCCCGGCTGCCCTCCTCAGCCACCAAGCGCCCCCTGCCGTCCCACCGCTGGGCGCGAACCAGCCAGAATGCGGGGCGCAGGAGGAAGCTGCGGCTGTTGTCAGAAGCGGTTTCCAGCCCCAGGTCTGCTGGTCCCTGGCTTCCCAGTCCACTCTCCTGTGGGCAAGAAGACGAAGAAGACCACCCCCTCAGCAGATCAGCTGCCACGCCAGGCGGCCCAGCCAGACAAGGCGTCCCCAAGTTCACCCTCTCTAAGCTCAGGGTGTGCTGGCTGTGGCCTGGTGCCCAGGATGTTGGGGAGCCCTGTGAGCCGGAGGCAGAGAAGCCTTGAGGCCCAGAAACGCCACTGAGAAAGAAGGCGCCGCCTCCCAGCGCTTTCACAACGGGATGCCACCCGGCCCGCCGGGGGCTGCTGCAGCCCAGATGTCCCGCAGCGTGGACACCATCGCGTGCACGCGCCACAACCGGTCCAAGACGGCGACCTTCGCCAAAGTCACGCAGATGTCCAGGACATAATGCTCAAGCGCTTTGGGGAGCACAACGTGGCCAGCTCAGAACCCTGGAGGCTGCCTTCCAAGTCTTCCTCCAGGACCGCAGGCCCCACCTTCAAGAACCGGGTCAAGTGGTCGAGTTACCAGGCTCCATGGAGCCGGGTCTGGACAAGGAGGCTGGAGGAGCAGCCTCCAGCTCACACCTCACTCCTCCTGTCTTCAGCCAGGAGATGCTGGAGCCAGTCAAGGAGCAGCGAGAGGCCTTCTAGGCCTCCCTGAGCCTTCCGTGGCGGCACCCGCAGACCCACCGAGCCTCCGGCACCCGCGCTTCCAAGTGGATGAGATGCGGAACATTGAGCCGCCCACGCGGCCCCAGTCACCCACCACCAAGCAGCTCACCACCTCCCAGGAGGTGCCAGCCCAGGTTCACAGCCTGATGTCACCCAGCAGGAAGAAGCCCAGCAGCCCCACGTCCCCCAGTCCGCATCCCCCAGGCCAGCACTGCCAGTCACCCTGCCGGCTATCCTTCCTGGGACCCTGCAGTGGGTGTCCCGGGACCTCCTGGAGCGGGTCCAGGCCAAGGAGGCACAGAAGCAGCTGGCGCAGGTGACATGGTGCCTGTAGCAGAAGCCCAGCTGCAGTGGCTGGAGCAGGTGGACCACGTGCTCTGTGACTCTTTGTGTCTGAGCCATTGCTCAGTGTAGAGGTGGCCTGTGCTTGGACCTCAGTGGGCCCCGGTGAGATGGAGAAGCACCTGCTGCTCCTGAGTTGCTGCTGGACTGGTTCAACTCCACCACATCCGCCCAACACCTGGACAAGGCCGCCAACCTGGCCGGCATCATTGCACCATGACCCCTACTGAGGAGGGTGTGTGAGCCCAGCAGCCACCTGATAAACACCGTCTGGAGGCTCACTGGCCTGGGCCCATCCCAGTCTGTTTTATTCCCTTTATGAAATTGATGCATTTTGCTCTTCCCTTCGCGAGTGCCCCGGGAGGCTGGACGTGAGCTGCAGGGTGCACTCCCCTAGGGTATCCTGACCGTGGGTGATGGGCCTGTCTCAGGCCCATGTACAGCATGTTCCTATTAAACTGGTTTTTGCTGCAGAAAAAAGACAATAAAATCAATGCATTATAGATAAGTGCAACGATATGGATGAATCACAAAATAATTTATGTGGGATAAAAGAAATCAGCCAAAATCATGCATAGTTTAACGATTCTATTCATATAAAATTATATATGCGATTGAAACTAATCTATAGTGACCTAAAGATGAACAATGGTGAACAGGTGATCTGGAAAAAAAAAGAGGAGTGGGAGGGAAAGATTGCAAAAGAATTGAAAAAATTTCGGGGAGACAGATACATTCAGTATCTTGATTGTGATGCTGGTATGGTGATGATGCATATGTAAAAAACTTATCAAAAGATACACTTCAAATATGTACAGTTTATTTCATGTCACTATACCTCAATAAGGCTATTAAAAAAGGATTATATCCCTACCCAGAAAAGTAAAAATATTAGCTAATGAGCACTATTATTATTCCTGAGTTTGAAGTCCCCCAGATGTTTTGTTAAATGGCACATTTCGTTCTTAATTTAATTCTCAACTTGGTCATTCTTGGTGTATAGTGCTACTGATTTGTGTACATTGATTTTGAAACCTGAGATTTTACCAAATTCATTTATCTAGGAGTATTCTGAAGGAGTCTTTAGTGTTTTTCAGGTATCCAGTGGTATCATCATTGAACAGTGATAGTTTGACTTCTTCTTTTCCAGTCTGGATTCCTTTTATTTCCTTCTGTTTTCTGATTGCTCTGGCTGGGACTTCCAGTATTATATTGAACAGAAGTGCTAAAAGTGGGCATCCTTGCCATGTTCCAGTTCTCAAGGAGAATGCTTTCAACTTTTCCCATTCAGTATGTTGTTGGCTGTGGGTTTCTCATATATGGCTTTTTTTTTTTTTTTTTTTTTTAATTTTGATGTAAGTTCCTTCTATGCCTAGTTTGTTGAGTATCATAAAAGGATGCTGGAATTTATCAAATGCTTTTTCTGCATCTATTGAAATGATCATGTGGTTTTTGCTTTAAATTCTGTTTGTGTAATGTGGCATTACATTTATTGACTTGTGTATTCAACACTTTTTAAATAATTTGTCCACGTTGTCTGGCAGAACTGTAGTAAATTCATTTCTACAATTGTGTTATATTCCACTGTGAGGATATCCCACAATTTAATTATTTGTTTTCTTATTTATGGCTTTTGGATATCTCATGTTCTTTTTATTGTCACAAACATTTTTATGTACCTCTTCATTTATCTTTGATATGTACCTGGGACTTATTAGATTCAGAGTATAATGAAGAGTCTGACTCCATTTTTTAAATGTTTGACCGCTATTTTGACGTTTGAAGTTCCAAACCCCACTCTCCCTCCTTGCCCTCTGCCCCACATCTGGGCAACTATGAAATAAGAAAGCCTGGGTGCTCCCTCCTTTGCTGGAAGAGGAAATTCAAGCCATCAGTGAGAACCTTCACCCCAACATCAGCCCATAACTACCATAAAAATCTCAAGTCTGTCTCCAGCAAGAGTCTCTGTTGCAACACAGCTGGCACTCTTGTTAGTGCCTTGAGACTCTGTCACGCTAGAGGTGTTAGCAACCTCGTCTCCTGCCTTCTAACATGTCTAGACCACCATGGTGGTTGTCTGTGGGCCGCTGAAACAGGAAACTGCCTTCCTTGGCCCTGTGGACCGTTAGAGCAGCAATTGCTGGCTGCATTCTAGGCTGTCCTGGAAATACAGGCTGTCATAGCCCCTGAGCCAATGTCCCCCAAACCCAGCTGCCCATTCATTTTGGGTCATGGAGGCAGCAACCTGCAACACGGCATAGTCCATAAGGCCTTCTGACTACACGACAGAACCACACGTGAGCTACCTGGAGTATTCTTGTCTTCCAGGCTCTTTAGATACCTGGAGAGAACTTTGAGATGACCCAAATGATCAACAATGGGCATTCCCATGCTTCATAGATGCCATCCCTGTCATTATGTGTGACAGAGCTCAGCGGAGAGCTGCTGTAGTCCATCCCTCAATCCAAATGTCAGCACTGGTATTTGTTTCTCAAAGTCAGGTTTTTGTTTCGTTGTATTTTTTGAGACAGAGTCTCACTCTGTCGCCAGGTGCCAGGCTGGAGTGCAGCAGCGCGATCTCGGCTCACTGCAACCTCCGCCTCCCGGGTTCAAGCAATTCTCCTGCCTCAGCCTCCCGAGTAGCTGGGACTACAGGCGCACGCCCTCATGTCCAGCTAATTTTTGTATTTTTTTTAGTAGAGCCGGCTTTCATCATGTTTGCCAGGATGGTCTCAATCTCTTGACCTCGTGATCTGCTCGCCTCGACCTCCCAAAGTGCTGGGATTACAGACGTGAGCCACCATGCCCGGCTGTTTTGTTTTGTTTTTTTTACAATTAAGTTTTTATCTTACTTGGTATTGATTTTTCTATACAGTGTGAATTAGACAATTTCAATAATTTTATTTATTTCTGTATTTAGAACTCATTTTTCAGTCCAATGTATTGAGCATTTCTGCTTTTCCTTTTCCCTGCCATGACTTCTGTCATATATCAATGCTATCTATGTATGTCCCTATACTGTCCTTTGTCTCATTGGTCACTGTGCCAATACTTAATCATTATATTTTTATAGGTTTTGCTGTGTGTTAGGGTAACTCTATTTATCATTCTTTTTCTTCAGACCATTCTTGACTACTTTACACTTTTCCTTTTAGAATTATATTAGTGTCCCTTCAAAAACTCTGTGTAATTTTTATTAAAGTTGTCTTAAATCTACAGATTAATTTAGGAGATATGACATCTTAAAAATATTAAGACTTCTTAATAAACATGAACTAAATCTTCATTATTAAGATCTTTAATATGGGCTTCAGTAACTTTTTCATCAATACCAGTGTAAAGATGGCAACAGTATGCTATATTTATTCCAAAGTGCTTTCTAATTTGGGAAATAACTGATGTATTATTTAAAATTATGCATTCTCGGCCAAATGTGGTGGCTCATGCCTGTAATCCCAACACTTTGGGAAGCCAAGGTGGGAAGATCTCTTGAAGCCAGGAGTTTGGGTCCAGCCTGACCACATGGTGAGATCTGGTCTCTACTAAAAATATAAAAATTAGATGCGTGTAGTGGCTCACGCCTATAATCCCAGCTACTGGGGAGGCTGAGGCATGAGAATTGGTTGAACCTGGGAGACGGAGCAAGACTGTCTCAAAAAATAAAAATAATAAAATCATGTGTTCTTAGTGTTTTGCTGTGTAGAAATGCTATCGCTTTTTGTTTTTGTTTTTGTTTTGAGATGAAGTTTTGCTCTTTGTTGCCCAGCTGGAGTGCAATGGCATGACCTCTGCTCATCGCAAACTCCACCTCCCAGGTTCCAAGTAATTCTCCTGCCTCAGCCTCCTGAATAGCTGGGACTACAGGTGTTAGTTGCCACACCTGGCTAATTTTTGTATTTTTAGTAGAGATGGGGTTTCACCATGTTGACTAGAATGGTCTTGATCTTCTGACCTCGTGATCTACCCGCCTTGGCCTCCCAAAGTGCTGGGATTACAGACGTGAGCCACCGTGCCCAGCCTATCGATATTTTCATGTTAATTATATACTCTACCGTAAACTCTGTTTTTGAATCTTACTATTTTCAACTGATTGAACTAATTGGAGCTGCTGTATCATAAACAACATTTGAGTTTGTATTACAGGGAGGCGAACTGATGGACAAAAGATTCAAGAAATCAGATCAAAGACAGGAACCTCCTGGATACCAGAGGCCTCAGCGCCTCACCCTCCAGTTTCCATGGAAGGTACTTTGGGCCCATGCAGATGCCAGAAGACGCTGAAGATGGAGTTTTCTGATCAGAATGTTCAGGAAAACCTTTATGTACAATTAAAAGCAACAGGAAAAAATAATACAACTGCTTTGCAAATTTTTTGATCTAGAATCGAGTGCACAACAATATTCTGGTGACATTGCTGAACATTCTCTGAATCATTCTGATTCATTTATCAAAACTGAAAAGCCTCTTTGTTGCTTCTCATTATCTGACTCAACTACTTTAGGTCACAAACTTTAAAAGGCATAAAATGTGATTTTCTTCATAGTGGCACTACAAGGCCAGCACCATACCACAACTTTAGTAAACCCTGCCAAGTAAAAGTTCTTATTTGTGAGCATGATCATTTGATAATTTTTCCTAAGAAAGCTAGGATTTGTTAAAGGGCACGGTGGACTCACAGAAACAATCTGCAGCTAGAGGCCTAGGATGAAAATAACTAGAAACAAACTCCCCGGAAGTAGAGTGGGAGTGACCAGAGGCAGAGCCATGGCTCCCCCTGGCGCGGCCCTATGGCTCCCTTTCTCTTTGCCTGGATGGCACCAGACAGGCACTCACAGGCTACGCAGCACAGAGTGTGGGTCACCTGCCCGCTATCCACCTGTCAGGGCAAGTGGAGGGGCCTCCATGGTGACAGGGAGCACATTGCTTCTCAACAGAACATCACCTGGGAGAAGTCCCCAGAGCCAGGGTAAAGTGGGTCAACACATAACAAGCCTGGGCTCCCAGAATTTCTCTCTCTCTCTCTCTCTCTCTGTCACACACACACACACACACACACACACACACACACACACACACTCTGCATTCACTCAGAGTTCCAGAAATTGTATGTATTCCTGGTGTACACAATATAGTTATCTTTCAAACAATTAAAAACTGTCTCCACCAAGAAAGTATAAGGTCTCTACCTTCAGCCCTAATCCTAGACTCATGGGGCGCTGTCTAAATCTCCTCTAAGACGGTCAGGAGCACATCACCATTGCCTGCACCCCACAGATTAAATGGTGAATTTAACCATCACTAATGAGCCTGCATAAAATGGTTTTGCAAAGGGAGGAGAAAGGAGGGAAAATGAGTCATAAAGTATGGAAGGAAATCCGTGTCTATGTGTGTTTCTTTAACAGGTCGTGGTGTTTGCGACAGCCCTCACCACACCCTGCTTCATGCTGCCTCTATTGCAGCCAGCACTTCTGCTCCTTGACTTCTTCCCCTGGTGACAGGACCCAGACCTTAGTTTCTGAGGGAATTGGGGCTCGCCTGGTGAATGGATTATTGCTGCTGACTCATTAATTTTCATAAAATATAGAATTCTCATAAAATATAGAATGTATACGTCCCATCGGACCCGCCCATCCAGCTCCTCTTTCCCCAGCTTATGGAGTGATTTGCAGAAATTGGGTGTCTGGGGACAGCCTCCACTTCAATTCAGAGATCCACTACTGTGCTTGTTCATAGAAGCATCTCTCTGTGCACTATACAATATCTTACATATCAGAAATAATAATTTAAGAGTAAAAATGTTCCTAAGCAGGTTATTAAGTGGTTCACAAGTGAAAGTGAATGCAGTTGCTTGTTCAAAACATAATGAGTCCTGATTAGACAATATCCCAGGGACCTGGTCAGGATGCTTTTGGGACAGTGCTGCTGTTCCCGCAGTATCTACCTCCAGACCCACCCATGCAGCTGGACAGGACATGGGCACTGCCACTGAGAATGCTACTGCCACCACCAGCACAATGAAATCCAACTGCTCCTTTATCTCTGCACCATGTACTCCTGATTCTCAGTCATGGGTTTCAGAACCCATTGGCGGAGCCTGAGTCAGGTGCCCTCACCTGGCTGCCAGGAGAACAGAGAAGGAGAATCTGCCCCCTTTATTCATTAGCAGCAGGAAGTTATTATTCCAGAACATATCATCTCATCCTCTATTGACAGCTCTATTCCTTATTTTTAGACATTTCATGGAAGCAGGTAGGAATCTCTGGTGTACGTGTACCACATTTCCTTCATCCAGTCTATCGATGGACATTTTGGTTGATTCCATGTCTTTGCTATTGTGAATTGTGCTAAACAGCACAATTCTAAGGAGGACGTCAAAAGAGAACCAATTAAAGACATCAAACTGAACAAAAATTAAAATACAACATATCGAACTTGATTTAACACAGTCAAACCTGTGCTGAGAGGAAAATGTATTTTACTAAATTTGTATGATAGAAAAGTAGAAAATTCTCAAAAAAAATTTCAAGCTATCACATCAGGAAAGAAGAAAATAATAGCAAAATAAAAGCAAAACAAACATAAGAAAGAAAATAATAAGGATAGGTGCAGAAATAAATGAAACAGCCGAAAGAAAACAACAAAGAAAAGCAAAGAAACAAAACTGGTTCTTTGAAAAGACCAGGAAAATTGACAAATCTTTACTAAGAATGCCAAATAAAGAAGGGATGTCCTAAATTACCAATTTCATGAATAAAATGGTCTATCCTTATAGACCTTGAAGACATGAAATGATAGTAAAGGAATGTCATGAACAACTCCACCCACATACATCTGACAACTTGAAGAAAATGACTAATTTCATGAAAAACAGAAACTACCACAAAACTCACCTAATCTAAAATAGATAATTCGATCTAAAATCTAAAATAGATAATTGAATAGCCCTAAAACTTAAGGACATTTCAATTCTAATTTTAAAGACTCCTGAAAGAGAAAGCTGCAGGACAAAATGGTTTTACTAAAGAATTTTATCAACTGCTTAAAGAATTCACACCAATACACACAATAGAGAATTCACACCAATACACACAATAACTTCTGAAAATAGATAATCTTTCTCAATTCATTTTTATGAAGGTAACATTACTCTGATATCAAAATAGGCAGTACAAAAAGTAAACTATAGTCCAGTAATTCTCTTGAACATAGATACACTAACTCTTAACAACATTAGCAAATAGAATGCAGCAATATATGCAAAGAATTACACAGCAGGGCCCAGTGAGGTTTACTCCAGTGACTGTACACCTAGTCATTCATCCCACTGAAATAACTTAGTCCATGAAAAGATTGCATTGCATAGACTAGTACACGTATGCCTAGTACACGTATGCCATCTGATGACATGTGTAACCACTATCATAATAAAACTGCAGTCACCACAAAGATCTCCTTTTTTCTACCTCTTTGTAATAACATACCACTTGCCACTCCAGTCCTCATGCACTATGCTACAGCCCAGCCACCACTTATCTGTCACTTTTTTATCATTTTGCCACATCAAGAATGTAATATAAATGTAATGATACAGTATGTGACCTTCTGAGGTTGGCTTTTATCACTCAGCATAATGCCTTTGAGACAATTCAAGTTCTTGCAAATACCAATGGGTCTTTGTGTTTTCTGGCTGAGTCATATTCCACAGTGTTGATAGTTTGTTTAACTGTTCACTTAGTGTAAAAAATATTGGTGGTTTCCAGTTTTGGGCTTTTACAAATAGAGCTGCTATAACATCATACACAAATGTTTGTAGCAGCTCTATCTGTGCTCATTCCTATGAGTCCTCAATGAGACTTGCTATATTTAATGAACTTTTTGGCATCTTATATCCCAGATAGTTGCAAGGCTTGCTCAATGGTCTCAGGAAGCTCAATATTTTCTATGGCATCTGAATGTCAGTTCTGCCATGAACTAACCACGTGAGGTCTTCAAACACTAAAGAAATAAAAAAGATAGGACATGGCTAGCCAAACACCTTATGTTCTCACTTATAAGCAGGAGCTGAACAATGAGAACACATGAACACAGGGAGGGCAACAGCACACACTGGGGCCCGTGGAGGGAGGATGGGGAGGGAGAGCATCAGGAAAAATAGCAAATGCATGCTAGGCTTAATACCAAGGTAAAAGGTTGATAGGTGCAGCAAACCACCATGGCACACATTTACCTATGTAGCAAACCTGTACCTCCTGCACATGTAGCCCAGAATTTAAAATAAATAAAATTAAATAAATAAAAATTTTTAAAAACCTAAAAAAGTGTGCTATTCATTTTTCAAGTATTTGATATTTTGCTGTTATCTTTCTTTTATTACTTTTAATTGGATTCCATTTTGGCTGGAGGATACATTCTGCATAATTTCAGTTCTTTTAAAATTCTTAGTTTGTTAAAACCCAGGATACAGTCTACCTTCATTTATGTTCCGTGAGTGCCTAAATATTCTGCTGTATTCTGCTGCTAGGGGGTGGAGTACTTTTTTTTTTGAGGCGGAGTCTTGCTCTTTTGCCCAGCCTGGAGTGCAATGATGGGATCTTGGCTCACTGCAACCTCCATCTCTCAGGTTGAAGCGATTCTCCTGCCTCAGCCTCTGGAGTAGCTGGGATTACAGGCATCCACCACCACACTCGGCTAATTTTAGTATTTTTGGTAGAGACGGGGTTTCGCCATGGTGGCCAGGATGGTCTCGAACTCATGACCTCAGGTGGTTTGCCCAGCTCAGCCTCCCAAAGTGCTGGGATTACAGACATGAGCCACCACACCCAGCCGGGGGTGGAGCACTTTATAAATGCCAGTGAGATCCTGTTGGTTGATGTTGTTGTTGAGATTTTTTTTAAAATATATATTTTATTGCATTTAAGGTTTTGGGGTACACGTGAAGAACATGCAAGATTGTTGCATAGGTATACATGTGGCAGTGTGATTTTTCTGCCTTCCTCCCCATCACCTATATGTGGCATTTCTCCCCATGTTATCCCTCCCCCACTCCCCACCCCCCACTGTCCCTCCCCTAGTTCTCCTGCACAGACCCCAGTGTGTGATGCTCCTGTTCTTTAGGTCTAGTTTTTCTACCAATTATTGAAAGATGCTTGTTGAAGTCTCCAATTATAATTGTTGATTTGTCTATTCATTCTTTCAGTTCTATCAGATTTTGCTTCACATATTTTATAGCTCTGTTATTGGTTACATATACATTTAAGATTGCTGTATCCTTTTGGTGAACTGACCCTTTTTCCCTGATGTGATGCCCTTCTCCATCTCTCCCTCCCAATTATTATTGCTTTCAAATCAATTTTAGCTGATATCGAGATAACACTCCTGCCTTCCTTTGATTAACATTTGCACTACATATCATTTTTTCTCCTTTTACTTTCAACCAATCTATATTGTTATTAATTATTGTGTGCTAGTGTAGACTCTCATTTCTTCATCTTCTTATGAGCTTTAAAGAAAACTCCTAAGACTGGTTATAAATAGAAAAATAGACAATATGACAATAATTACCTACTCACTAAATCTTGTCATGTGATATTCCTGTGTATAATACTTACACCTTCTCTGTTCAATGATTATGACCCACTTCAAAGAATTTGGCAGGTTCAGCACAGTTTCTTATACACAACTAATTCCCCAACCTTTCTCAAATTTCCAGTCCAATCTTAGCTCTATTTATGAAACATATATATTATGGGTAGCAAACTAAAATGTATTTTTTATACTAAACTCTATGTCAAACCCTCTCCAAGAGCCACTATAACTCTTTCTTCCATGGTATCCAAAAGACACGACTTTGGCTGATTTTCAGTGGCTGCTTGTTTTCCTTATGTGTTGTGTCAAACTTTCTGAAATTCCAAGTAAACTATATTTTCTTGATTGGTTAGCCTTTTCAAAGCATTTAAAATGATTCCAGTGGTTTCATTTTCCTTAAATGGGATTAGCAACCAACTTGGTTGAATAAAGTTAAAATTAGATGCTTTGTCAGTTTCTTTGGAAATGAAGACAGACTCAACTGCTTTCAATGTCAGGGGCTTCTGAAGTGTACATCTTAAATTACACTGTGACTCACTCCTATAATTCCAGCACTTTGGGAGGCCGAGGCGGGTGGATCACGAGGTCAAGAGATCAAGACCATCCTGGTCAACATGGTGAAACCCCGTCTCTACCAAAAATACAAAAATTAGCTGGGCATGGTGGTGCACTCCTGTAGTCCCAGCTACTCAGGAGGCTGAGGCAGAGAATTGCTTAAACCCAGGAGGTGGAGGTTGCGGTGAGCCGAGACGATGCCATTGCACTCCAGCCTGGGTAACAAGAGTGAAACTCCATCTAAAAAGAAAAATTACACTGTGAATATGAAAACACACAAAAAAGAAAGTTGCAAAAGTAAACCAAAGACTACTTATGGATGAGTTTCCCTTTTGATTAAGTCAGTAATAGCTGAACTGTGGGGGTTGGGTAGTATAATGATTCCATCACTTATCACTAATTTATAATTAAGCTGATTCTGAAACTAGATTTTAGTAGCCCAAACTAAATGCTAAAAACTGATGCCACAACTACTTGTATGAGTCCTTATTTCTCACAAAGGCATGTAAATACTTGACTAATGGGATCCCTTCTTAATTGAGCTAGTTTCAATTTGAGGTTAAGATTCCTTAAAATCAGTTAGGCATGATGGCTTATGCCTGTAATCCCAGCACTTTGGGAGGCCAAGGTGGGCAGATCACCTGAGATCAGGAGTTTGAGACCGACCTGGCTAAGATGGTAAAACCCATTTCTACTAAAAATACAAAAAATTAGCTGGGCATGGTGGTGTACACCTGTAGTCCCAGCTATATGGGAGGCTGAGGCAGGAGAAGCTCTTGAACCCAGGAGGCAGAGGTTGCAGGGAGCCAAGATCATGCCATTCCACTACAGCTTGGGCAACAAGAGTGAAACTATGTCTCTGAAAAAAAAAAAAATTATTTAAAATGTACCACATGTTACTGATGTTATACAGAGCAGAAAGTATTTTTTGTTTAGTTGAAATGTGGTTAACCTGCAAACCACAAATGTAACTCCTAGAATTGCTTTACTCTATGTCATCAAATAATAGTAACATTTTTATATCAAAGATCCCTGGACAGTATTAATTTTAAAAAGGAAAGAGTAATAGCCCATTACATTAATCTTCTCTTGCTCTCAATTGAAGCATAAAAAAAAACACTGTTGTTTTATTTTTGAGTTGGTAGTTTAGAATTTCCAGGAATGCAGGGCTTTGAATGCTTTCAGAGGAAGACCTCTGAATTAGATGCTTGCAAGAGAAACTCTAGATGAAATGTTACATTCTTCCGCCCAGCTGCTTCTGGTGCATTCCATTTTTCCATTTCAACCACAGGCCAAGTAGAGAACTAGGTAGGGCTTGAGACTTTCTGCTTATAATATTTTAAAAGTTAATCCAAAGCCAATTTTAAAAAGACGTTGTCCAAAGTGGACCAAAACTCCAACCCACACTTTACAAAGGTCAAAATTCTAGGAGAGAGACGTGATGTAAGAAGACATGAGCTGGGTCTGGCGTGAGATGGCGTAAGGTCCCTTCCAAGCTGTGGGGTGGTGGCTTGAATGAACAAGACAGCCGTGTCTAAACCTTGGTTTCTCTATAATGGTACTGTACCTCTCATAGATGTGGAGATTTCAACAGTGTACAATGCTATGTATATCAGCGTGTCAATAATTAGCATCCCTGAGAAATCTTGCTTTTCCTATCCTAGACAGAATGAAGGGGGCTGAGTCTGGGCCATGCCCTGTGGATGAATTAGAATTCGTGCGTTTTAAGCTGTTCTCCCAGGGCCCACCATGATAAACAGCAGGGATCTGAGCTTGACTGTGTAGGTTCTGCTGAATTATTTTAAGCAAATCAGTCGCTCCCTCAGTTTAGGCTGAAAAAACCTCTAGTATCTATTTTAGCTTTAAAATTCTACACAATTCACTGGGGGAAAGTCAAAAAGCCCTGCATAATTCAAAACACCAAAACAGTTACTTTCCTCAGAGGTGGTTTACAATGGACAGATAGCCTCCCTGGCGTTTCAGGCTCTGTAGTTCATAGTCGCAGCGTGGAGGCCGGGGTTAAGTCACGCTCCAGCGGGCTCCCCCCACGTTTAAGAGAGCAGGCGGGGGGTGTTCCCCAAGACTTGGCCAGGGTCAGGCAGCAAGTGGTGAGGGCTGCCCCAGGGTGAAAAGAACCCAAGCTTTCGGGAAAACGAAGGTGGGGATGTAGAGGTAAAGCACCTGCTAAATCTCTTTAGAAGCAGGACGTCAAAGAGGGTGGGGCCTGCTCTGAGAAGCCCAGTGTGGGAATCCCAGCTGACCTGAAGGAGGCACAGTCACTGTCAAGGACTCAGCAGGAAAGCTGGGGGTTGGGGAGGACAGAGCAGGGAGGTGGATGCCAAAAAAGGGCTTAGTGGGCTCCAGCCCAGAGATGGGCTCATCAGCTCCATCTCTCACCAAGAGAGCGGGATGGGGCTGGTGAGCCCCGCCAGGGGGGCCGCGATGAGGAGCCGATCTGGATCTTGGCAGCCGAGATGCTGCCAAAGCTCTGGCGGCAGCGAAAGTTGCTGATGCTGCTGCTGAAGCATGGCAGGGCTGGGGAGGCGGCGAGGCGGCCCCGGGAGGCAACCAAGGCCACCCAACGCTGCAGCGGCGGCGGCTGCGTTGGGCTGCTGGGTGCCCAGCGAGGGGCAGCGCAGGAACTGGCCATGCGGGAGGAGCACAGCGGCACAGGAACAGATTGCAGCGGCCGGAGGGGAGATGGAGGAAGGGGCTGAAGCCGTGCGCAGTAGGAGTAGGCGGCCTGCGCCCTCACGCTGGTGGGCTAATCGAGCACCGAATGTCTGGGTACCGCCGCTGCAAGCTAGGGAGGCCCATGTGGGTACTGCGCAGAAAAGCACAATGGGCCCAAAACCGCACAGAGCGTGGGGCCGCCAACAGCTGGTGCATGTCCTGGCTGTAGAAGCAGGCATGGTGGGTGGCCAGGCAGCACTGGCTGGATATTAGACCTTTGTCAAATGGATAGATTGCAAAGCTTTTCTCCCATTCTGTAGGTTGTCTGTTCACTCCGATGATTGTTTCTTTTGCTGCGCAGAAGCTCTTTAGGTTAACTAGACCTCATTTGTCGATTTTCGCTTTTGGTGCAATTGCTTTGGTGACTTCATGAAATCTTTGCCTATGTCCATGTCCTAAATTGTATTGCCTAGGTTTTCTCCTAGGGCTTTAATAGTCTGAAGCTTTACATTCAAGTCTTTAATCCATCTTGAGTTTGATTTTTGCATATGATATAAGAGGTACAGTTTTAGTCTTCCACTTATGGCTCGCCATTCTCCCAGCACTGTTTATTAAATAGCAAATCCCTTTCCACTTGCCTGTTTTTGCCAGGTTTGTTGAAGATCAGACAGTTGCAGGTGCACAGTTTTATTTCTGGGTTCTCTATTCTGTTTCACTGGTCTATGTTTCTTTTCTTGTACTAGTACCACGCTGTTTTGATTAATGTAGCCCTGTAGTATAGTTTGAAGTCAGGTAGTGTGATGCCTCCAGCTTTGTTCTTTTTGCTTAAGATTGTCTTGACTCTTCAGGCTCTTTTTTGGTTCTAAATGAATTTTAAAGGAGTTTTTTTTCTAATTATGTGACGAATGCCATTGGTAGTTTAATGGAAATAGCATTGAATCTATAAATTACTTTTGGCAATATGACAATTTTCATGATAATGATTCTTTCTATCCATGAGCATGGAATGTTTTTCCATTTGTTTGTGTCCTCTCTGATTTCTCTGAGCAGTGGTTTGTAGTTCTCCTTGAAGAGGTCCTTCACTTCCCTTGTTAGCTATATTCCCAGATATTTTATTCTTTTGGTGAAAATTGTGAGTGGGAGTTCATTTGTGATTTGTCTCTGGGCTTGCCTGTTGTCTGTGTGTAGGAACACTGGCAATTTTTGCACATTGATTTTGTATGCTGGGATTTTGCTGAAGTTGTTTATCAGCTTAAGAAGCTTTTTGGCTGAGACCCTGGGGTTTTCTAGATATAGAATCATGCCATCTGCAAACAAAAGTAGTTTGACTTCCTCCCTTCCTATTTTTGTAAATCAAAACCACAATGAGGTATCATCTCACACCAGTATGTACAATGTATAATGGCTACTATAAAAAGTCAAAAAGCAACAGATGCTGGTGAGGTTGTGGAGAAAAAGGAACACGTGTACCCTGTTGGTGAGAGTGTAAATTAGTTCAACCATTTTGGAAGATAGGACGGTGATTCCTCAAAAACCTAGAGGCAGAAATGCCATTCAATCCAGCAATCCCATTACTGGATATACAGCCAAAGGAATATAAATTGTTCTATTATAAAGGCACATGCACACATGTGTTCACTGCAACATTATTCTCAATGGCAAAGATACGAATTCAACCTAGATGTCCATCAATGATAGACTGGATAAAAAAAATGTATTACATATACACGATGGAATACTATGAAGCCATAAAAAGGAATGAGATCATGTCCTTTGGAGGGACATGGTGGAGCTGGAGGCCATTATTCCTAGAAAACAAAGGCTGGAACAGAAAACCAAATACCCCGTGTTGTCACAAGTGGGACCTAAACGATTACAACACATAGGTATATGGTGGGGAACAACACACACTGGGATTTGTCAGAGGGTAGGCTGGGAGGAGGGAGAGGATCAGGAAGAATAGCTGATGGATGCTGGGTTAAGACCTGGGTGATGAAATGATCTGTGCCGCAAACCGCCATGGTTCACGTTTACCTATGTAACAAAACTGCACGTTCTGCACATGTACCCCTGAACTTAAAATGTAATAAATAAATACTTTCAAACCTCCTCCTCACCTTCCACTAGCCTTTCAAAGGATTCGTGGTAAAGGGTCTAACGAATATAACACAGCTCAAGGCACGAAGCTCAGGTACACTTTCTGGGCCTAGAAGTTCCCTGGGAGAAAATGATCGCGGTTAGACAGGTAGCCTTCCCAACCTCACCAAAGCTGCAAGCCTCTGCCACCTGTGCTGGGAGAGGCTGCAGTTCCTGTGTCTCCCTCCCTCCCTACCGGGAGCCCGGGCACTGCCAACTAACTCTTTTTGTGGTGAGAGGATTGATATTTTTGTTGCTTCCACGTCCAAAGCTGGCATCTACCCACCATTCACCCACCATGTCCACTGGCTCACCCAAGTCTAATCCAGAGGTACACGCGCTCGCACACACAGACGCACTCCTTTTCCTTTTTCGGGAGGTCCTAAGGCTCCTAAAGCTCCCGAAAGCATCTGCTTTCTCTTCCAGAACCCACATACTGCGGCATGCGGGCCCAAGGTGCAAGATAGAGCCTACTCAGGGCGACAGGCAGAGTTGGGGAAAGGGTCTCTGGTCTCCGTGTTGGCCCCACTGGCAGCCGAGTTCAGGAGTGGCTACGCGGGTGCCCGGGAAAGCACTGGGGCTTCCTAGGGTGTCCTCCCGAGGCTCCCATTCTGCACTGAAAACCGCTGGAGTCGCCCCCTTGGCGCCGAGGGCCCCCGCACAGCCCAGCCCCGTCCCCAGCCTGGCCGCTGGCCACGCCGTGGGTCCCGCCGCGCTGCCTGGCGTCCCAGCGAGGATGCGCGCTGCCCCTTCCAGTACCGCCCTGGGCGCCTGGGTCGCCTGCGCTTCGCCTCCGCCTCCCGGGGAAACTGCAAGGGCGAGAGCAGAGCTTCCAACTCCGCAGCCAGAGAGGAAGATGAACAGCCCCAGGCGCGAGCCTCAGGCCCAGGGGATCCTGAGCCGCCCCCAGGAAGCCAGGAGCGTTCTCAGCGGCAGTCGCCAACTCCAGTAGCTGCCGGTGCAGCCCGAGCCTGGGGCGGAGGGTGGCCATAGCCGGGACCCAGGCTCCGTGCCACCTGCGCGTGCTGCGCACACCTGGACGCTGTCCCCCCGCGGCGAACACCGGCGGGCACTGTAAAGCTGGGACTCGTCTTTGAAGGAAGGAAAAATAAATCAAACGAGTAAGCCAGCACTATTCTTCACAGACCCGTCCCGCTGCCCCTCTTGTTTCCCAAGTTTATGAAGACTAGCCACTCTGACCTGAGATCCCCAAATCGCCAGCCACTGAGACCTGGCTCTCAGAAGCCAAAGGCCTGGCACTTTCCAGACTGAGCGGGAGGTGAAGGCAGCCTGGACAGGGCAGCTGAGGGCCCACCCTGGGAGGTCTCCAGGCGGCCACCGCTGGGGCTGCTACAGGTGAGATGGGATTTGGGTCCTTAGGTAGAGGGCACAGAGATGGGGCGCTTGCCAGGGGAACTAAGGAGGAAAGAGAGCACTCTCCAAACTGTCTTCCAGGGTTTCAGTGGGTATTTTATTGACTCAGAATCTGTCGGGAATAATTCTTTTATTTATTAGCTACCTTTCCCTGGAGATGGGTCTCCTCAGTGGAGTGAGTTAGGCTGGGGTGAGGAACGGAAACGGGAGGCTCAGTTTATAAATATTAAGGTCAGCAAGAGTGTGTGGCTGTCAGGAGTACAGGGAGCCAGGACACTGGGTGTCTGCTGTTTGTAGTTGTTTGCAATCCAGAGAGTGGGACTGAGTTCCTCTCTTGTCATGTTAGCATTGTTTCCTGGGCTCGGGTCTAACACCCTGCGGGTGGTAATTGCACTCATGGCGGCTTTGTCTCTTCTGAAATCCCCAGACCCAGCTTCACAATCCAGGACTGCTCACTGCCAGCCACCGTCATGTCCACTCCCTCCAGGTCAATGCGTCCCTCCTGGAGCCCAGCGTGTGGAACAGCCTGGGGTTGTTCACTTTCCGAGTGGTGGGCAATCTGGTGGCCATCGTGGTGCTGTGCCAGTCGTGCAAGGAGCAGAAGGAGACCACCTTCTACACACCGGTATGCAGCTGGCAATCACCGACCTGTTGGTCACTTTGCTGGTGAGCCAGGTGACCATCGCCATGTACATGAAGGGTGGGTGACCTGGGGGTCAGCAGCCATGCCAGTACAGCATGTTCATCCAGCTCTTCTTCAGCCTGTCTGGTCTCAGCATCATCTGTGCCCTGAGAGTGCGGTGCTGCCTGACCACCAAGCACACCTCCTTCAACAGCCATGACATGCGCCAGCGGTTGGCGGCCTCCCTGTGCAGTCTTTGTGTCCAGCTTGCTCTTCTGCGCGCTGCCCACATGGACTTCCCTAGCTCCTGACTGCAGTACCCGGACAGCCGGGGCTTCATCACTGGCACCTGCTGCCTACTCTTACTGCACTCGACTTCAGCCCCTTCCGCAATCTCTGCTCTGGCCTCTGCAAGCTGCTCCTGTGCCGTTCTGCTCCGCCCGGACTGCCAGTTCAAGTGCAGCAGCTCGCTGGGCACCCAGCAGCACCACGCAGCCTCCACCGCTGCAGCATCGGGTGGCCTTAGTCATCTCCCGGGGCCACCCCGCCACCTCCCCAGCCCTGCCATGCCTCAGCCTCAGCATCAGCGACTTTCGCTGCAGCCAGAGCTTTGGCAGCATTTCTGGTGCCAAGGTGGAGATGGTCTCCCCATTGCCGCCTCCCTGGCCGTACTCATCTGCTATCCCGCTCTCTTGGTGAGTGACCAGGGCTGGGGCCCCACTCAGCCCTTTCGGGGCATCCACCTCCTCTCCTGTCTTTTGCCCCAGCTTTCCCGCTGAGTCCTTGGCAGTGACTCTGTCTCTTTCAGGTCAGCTGGGATTCCCACACTGGGCTTCTCAGAGCAGCCCCCACCCTCTTTGAAGACCTGACTGTGGCGGAAAAGTTAAATATTAACTTTAAACTCAATTGAACATGAACATAAACAATGGTAACTAAGTCCCGAGGGAGCTGCATGAGCTCCTTGAGGTGAGCATCCAGCGCTGTTTAGGAGAAATCTCTTTCTTTTTATTTATTTATTTATTTATTTAGAAAAAGAGAGAAAAGGAGAAAGAAAGAAAGAAACAGCAAAAGAAAGAAAAAAAAGAATGAAAGAGAGAAAGAAAGAGGAAGAGAAAGAGGGAGAGAGAATGGGGTTCTTGTTTTATTGCCCAGGCTAGAATGCAGTCTAAAAATGGGTATTAAAAACCTCTTTTATGCCAATAATTGTACTTAACAGTGGAGACAGGAAGGAATAGGGGATGATAATAACAGATAAGCAGCCAACCAATATTTTATTTAAACCTGTGAAACGCTATGCAATTGCTGAGGAGTGATTTACTTCCAATTATGTGGTCACTTTTAAAATAGGTATAATGTGATACTGAGAAAAATGTATGTTTTGTGGATTTGTGGGAGGAGAGTTCTGTAAATATTTGTTAAGTTTACTTGTTCCAGTTCTGAGTTCAAGTCCTGGATATCCTTGTTAATTTTCTTTTTTCTTTTTTCTTTTTAGAAAAATAAAAGGAGAAAGAAACAGCAAAAGAAAGAAAAAAGAAAGAGGAAGAGATTTTAGAAAAAGAGAGAAAAGGAGAAAGAAACAGCAAAAGAAAGAAAAAAATGAAAGAGAAAGAGGGAGAGATTTTAGAAAAAGAAAAAAGGAGAAAGAAAGAAATAGCAAAAGAAAGAAAAAAAGAATGAAAGAGAGAACGAAAGAGGAAGAGAAAGAGGGAGAGAGAATGGGATTCTTGTTTTATTGCTCAGGCTAGAATACAGTCTAAAAATGGGGATTAAAAACCTCTTTTATGCCAATAATTGTGTTTAACAATGAAGACAGGAAGGAATAGGGGATGAAAATAACAAATAAGCAGCCAACCAATATTTTATTTAAACCTGCGAGATGCTATGCAATTGCTGGGGAGTGATTTACTTCCAGTTATGTGGTCCCTTTTAAAATAGGTATAATGTGATACTGAGAAAAATGTATGTTTTGTGGATTTGTGGGAGAAGAATTCTGTATTTATTTGTTAAGTCTAGTTGTTCCAGGTCTGAGTTCAAGTCCTGGATATCCTTGTTGATTTTCTATCCCGTTGATCTGTGTACTATTGACAGTGTAATGTTAAAGTCTCCCACTATTATTGTGTGGGAGTCTAAGTCTCTTTGTAAGTCACTAAGAACTTGCCCTATGTATCTGGGTGCGTATATATTTAGGATCGTTAGCTCTTCTTGTTTCATTGATCCTTTCACCACCATGTAATGTCCCTCTTTGTTTCTTGTGTTCTTTGTTGTTTTAAAGTCTGTTTTATTAGAGACAAAAATCACAGCTTCTGGTAATGCTAACTGGCTGTTTTGCCCATTAGTTGATGTAGATTCTTCATTATGGTGATGCTCTTTACCTTTTGGTATGTTTTTGGAATGGCTGATACTGGTT
>PVKP010030112.1:0-28259 GCA_004027715.1 Plecturocebus donacophilus
AGTTGAATGGTCGACTCCCAGGTGTTCCAGTCGTCTGTTGAAAAGGCACCGGGATCTGTGTGATTTCCCCTGCGGGGACACACTGCGCAGGCTGAAACAGCGGCGCTGAGATTCGTAGCACTTTTTTGCCTGGGAATCTCCTGGGCTGGCTCCCTGATTCAGTCCCCTTTTTAATCTGCCTTCCCGTAGCTCCACTCGTCAGTTAAAAGGGCACACAGACCAGTGTATTTTGTGCGGAGAACCGCCACGCCAGGGTGCCGGCAAAGCAGCCGCGGTGGCCGAAACAGCTGAGCCGGCCAAAACAGCCGCACTGGTGACCCGTGGGGCTGCTCCACCTGGGAATCTCCTGGTCTGAGGGTAATAATCCGTCTGGAAATGCGGCGTCCACTCACCCTCTTCACTTTCACTGGGAGTTGCAATCCTGAGCTGCTCCTATGCGGCCATCTTGGATCTCGAGAAGCCCATTTTTTTAACTTTTTAAACTTTTGTGTTATAAAATAAGACATAATCATACACTTTAGTCTAGGTCTACACAGAGTCAGGGTCATTCATATCATTGTCTTCCACCTCCACATTTTGTCTCACTTGTAGGTCTTCAAGGGCAATCATACACATGGAGCTGTCATCTCCTATGATAACAATGCCGTCTTCTGGAATACCTCTTGAAAGACCTGCCTGACGCTGTTTTACACCTAAAAGAGTTTTTTTCCCCATAAGTAGAAGAAGCACACTGTAAAATAATGAAAAAATGTATAGTATAGTAAATAAATAAACCAGTAATATAGTCATATACTATCATTATCAACTGTTATGTGTTATACATAACTATGTGTTTTAGACTATTAAACGACTGCAAGTGCCGTTTACAGGAGCAACATCAGAAAGATAAGTAATGAGTTGCACTACGATGGCTATAATGTCATTAGGCAATAGGACATTTTCAGCTCTATTATAATCTTACAGGTTCATTGTGGTCTGAAACATCATTACACTGTCCGTAACTGTATATGAAAAGTTGCTCAATGTGACTAATCGTTAGGAATACGTAAATCAAAACCACAGTGAAATATCATCTCACAACTTTTAGTATGGCTATTATGAAAAGACAAGACATAATCATTGTTTGTAGAGGATATAGAGAAAAGAGAACCATTGCACCCAGTGAAAATGTAAATTGGTATCGCCATTATGGAAAACAATATGGAGATTATCCAACAAATCAAAAATAGAATTACCCTATAATCCAGTAACACCACTTCTGTGTATCCAGAAGAAATTAAATCAATATCTCAAAGAGACATCTGCATCTTTATGTTTATTGCAGTATTATTTACAATAGCCAAGATACAAGACAACCTGATTGTCCATCAACAGATAAGTAGGTGAAGAAATCGTTATATATTTTCCTATTGAATATATAATAAAATATTATTGAGCCAAAACAGGAGGAAATTCTATGATATTCACAATATGTGTGAACATGGCAGTCATTATGCTGAGTGAAATAAGCCAGGAATATAAAGACAAAAACTGTATGATCTCACTTATATGTGGCATCTAAAAAATTGAAGTTACAGAACCAGAAAGTAGAATAATGATTACTAGGGCATAGGGAATAGGGGAAATGAGATGTGATCAAAGATACGAACATTTAGTTGTAAGATGAACAATTTCTGGGGATCTATAATATGGCCTAGATGGTGATAGGTGTGCTAATATATTTTATTGGGGTTATCTTTATACAAGGTATATCAGATAATCACATTTTACATCTTGAATCTGTTTAATGTATATTTGTCAAATACATATTTTAAAATTTAAAAATACAAAAATTTAAAATCCAAAATTAATAAGAGGCCAGTTTATTGAAGAACTTCTACCCTGGATGTAAATAAAGCCACATTTTTTAGATTTATAAAACTCTACTGTGACAGTAAGCAAATATAAACTACTGCTTATATTGCAACTTCCATATTAAAAAAATGTTTATTTCATTGTATAATAAATTGTGTTCCTTGCCACCATAATTTATTGCTCTTTGAAATGATACTTGGCTTTTTGTTTTCATTGAGCTTTTCCTTAAGATTTTGGTCAAATTGATGTGTTCTTATATTGGTAGTTATTGAACAATACTATCGTCATTTAACTAAAATTGAATGAAAATGATAACTGGGATATGACAGAACCCAGACTCTTAGTAAGGATTTTTAAGAAAACGTTTTTTTTTTGTTCCTTTTTGTTTCTTTTCTTTCACCTGTGACTGAAAGACTTTTTGATACTACAGCTATTTAGCCCTTTTCTTATTTAGAAAAAAAAGTGAAGCTTATTGCCAGTGCTCATTTAATTTTACATAAGCATGCTCTTTGAAACTAAAGCAAATTTGATTTTTAATGTGAAAATAAAATATTAAAACTATTGTTGGAGTTATTTCTAAACAGAACTAATAACAGAATCATCTATTTCAGAAAAATCAGATTCATCCAACGGATCTTCAGCCAACAACTGTTCGAGAATGATGTTACCATCACGTGTCGGAATGTCACCTTTTCTATGATTTTTACATTTTCAGCAATCAAGAATTACTACATTTTCCAAATAGAAATACCACTACTGAACACAAAATGTTATAAATAGAAGACTGTCTCTTGTTTCCAAAGTCGATATACTAGAATGATGTGAAATTAATAAAAACAAGATATTTTGTGGCAAAGTTACCTTGGGGTAAAAGCTGCAGTTGGAAGCACCACTGGCGAATATTCTGAGGGCAAATGGGAAAAGGGTTAAAGAGTAAGGCAGATTACATTTGTATCTTCTCAGGAGTATCATTTGAAAAAGAAAATAATTCCCAGTTTGTCTTGATGCTCGTGCATCAAAAGATAACCTTACGTATCTTTAAAATTATCTTAAAGTATGCTTCAAATACATTAATTATTCTTGAACATTTTTTAAAGAGTTAATATTGACTATGTTTTCTTAAAAAGCAGCATATAGACACAGAAAAATCAATTAGCTACACCAGGATCCACTTTCTAAAGTCTCTGACTGTGTTTATACAGATAATGAGTTACCCTATGAGACCTGAGTTGAGATTCCCTCTCTCTCTCTCTCTTTCTCTCTCTCTCTCTCTCTTTCTCTCTCTCTCTCTCTCTCTCTCTCTCTCTCTCTCTTTCTCTCTCTCTCTCCCCTCTCTCTCTAATACACACACAAACACACTACAAGAAGAGAAGCAATCAGAGGCATGGATATACATGGGGCAAGAAAATATCTGACTACAAAGCCTACTAAATGAACTATAAGATCTGATGGCAAATAAAGACCTAAGCAGGCAAGGGGATAGAATCAGGGTTGGGGTAGTGCCTTATGGAACTAATTTAAAATAAAGAAATATAAACACTATAAAAGATCAGAAAATAAAACAGAGTAGAAATTAACAAATGTTTAAGGAATGAGACTTACTGTCTGATTTTAGTATAGTAGTATTTATTTCCTTTATGCCCTGATTACATGGTTTTTTTTTTCCCTGTATTTGAGTGGCTCTGAGCAAAAAGTGTTAGAGAGACTGTCAGGTAATTATTCCGAATTTGGTAGGATTCTATTCTAAATGTGAACTGATGTAAATGTACAATGAAAAGCTATTAGACTATGAGCAAATTAATTAGTGGCATATCTGAGTGTATCATGGACCATAATAAAAGTTTGTTTAAACTGAAGTTCCCTTATTTTATTACAGACATTACTTCCTACTGGTGTGGTAATGTATATATACACTTATAATAAGTATGCAGGCTTATTTTTCTAGCTTGAATCCTCCATTAGTAATGTTTTTTCATTGAATTAACGTACTTACCAAGGTATAAACACTTAAGAAGAAACAATTTTGATTAAACTGTAAAGAGGATACTAACAAATGAGTCATAACTAGTTATTCCTCATCAATGTCTCCTGTTCATTCTATAGACTTGTAATTATGAGTTATTCATGCAATTATATATATCATAAATATTCTTACAGTATACTTATTTTGACAAAACCAAACATATTATATTTAGCATAAATAGATCAATAGGAGAATATTCTTACAGTATACTTATTTTGACAAAACCAAACATATTATATTTAGCATAAATAGATCAATAGGAGAATAAATGCAGTTCACTTAGGAGGAAGAATATATACTAACAAACAAGTTTAAAAAACTGTAATAAGCTACTCCTGATGTTAAGACTGCATACCATTAAAGGATCAGACAAATTGTTTCATTGCAATGAAAATGGGATAATATTAAATATTAATGCAGGAAAGTGAGCATTTTTTTGAATGTGCTAATATTTTGTAATATATTATTTAATGTTTGAAAAATACCATTTTGTTTTAGATTAATCTACCTTAAGTTTTTCCATTACAAGGTCCAATCTTAATGTGGTTAGAAGCTTGGAGTATCAAAAAGAACTACAGTTCTTTTGAACACTTTTCCTATAATTATACAACTTCCTATTCTTACAATTTCCCTACAGTTAACAAATGATACATGATTTACCAAGAGTAAAATCATCACTCAATTCCTATGAACTTCACTGAAAATAATCTTAGCTAAGTGATAGCAGATAGTGACTCAGTATTGATTTTCTTTCTCAGTAATGAGTTACCCTATGAGACCTGAGTTGAGATTCTCTCTCTCTCTCTCTCTCTCTGTCTCCTCTCTCTCTAATACACACACAAACACACTACAAATACACACACAAACACACTACAAGAAGAGAAGCAATCAGAGGCATGGATATACATGGGGCAAGAAAATATCTGACTACAAAGATTACTAAATGAACTATAAGATCTGACAGCAAATAAAGACCTAAGCAGGCAAGGGGATAGAATCAGGGTTGATTTTCTTTTCCTAGGTGACCTGGACCTCACCCAGTCCCTAAAGACCACAAGCGCTTGAGGATCTCGGGGTTCTGAGATCACTTGAAATATAATGCACTGGGTAGAAATTTGGGGAACATCATATAAGGGTACTATTCTATGCAAATGATTTGTTATTCATGCAAGACAAGTTTAGGCAGCAACCTTTTTGAAATATGGGAAGTAGTTTCAAGTTATTTCTAGTCACATGATGAAAGACCTCATATCAGTTTATTTAATACGTGGTCAATTATCATTAACCTGTAAAACTCTCATCTGGAGACACTTCCCCTAAAATTAGATGACTATTGCATTCACTTATGCCCCACGTGCCACTCTCAGCATTGCAAGGTGTACTGAATTCTTCCGCAAAAGAGACAGTTGTTAGCTATCATTTTCTATGCTGCACAAAATGCTAATCTAATAAGCTTATGTGTAAAATAAAAAGTCAGGGGAGGGGTTCAGGACAGCTGATTAGAGCCATCTCCTACTCTCCTTCTCCACTAAGAAGAATCACAATAGTGAGTAGCTCCACCAGGATCCACGTTCTAAAGTCCCTGACCTGTATTTAGATAATCCAAGAGAGAACACTGGAATTCAACAGAACACCTAAAGTGACAGAAACATCTAAAGCAAGGAAAGAGAAGAATGCCACACAGTATGCTCAGTCAGAATTGGCTGGGAGAGGGGAAAAGATTCCCCAATGCAGGGAAAGAATAAGTGAGAGAGCTTCCGCAGTCCACATTCATGCACTGGACTTCTCCAATTTTAGCCCCAAGAAAGCTCTTCCAGTCCTCATGGGCCCCAAGACTAATAACAGGGAGCTACCTAGAAAATGTGTGAAAGCATTGATCCAGAGAGAGGTCACACTGAGTCCCAAAAACCGAGGTCCTAAACAGTGGCAGCATTGTGCCATTTTGACAGCCCAATTCATATTGTGTACTGCACTGCAACCCGGACTAAGGTAGGAGACAAAGGTAGCAACCCTGCTCCGGCCCTCCTCCAAAGAGGGGTGGCTGCACATTCTCACATCCCTTGAGAACAAATTCCAGGGTATGTAACCTTCATTGCTGTGAACTACTATTGGTTAAGGCACAAGTGAAGTTCATACCCCTCAAGCTGCCTTCCTACTGCTACTCCCAGGGAAAGCAACCCTGCTTTTCCAAGTAGCAGGAGGCCTGACAGCACAGCCTGGCCACCTGTACCAAAGCATATCTGGGGTCCTGGGGGTTGCCTGAGTTGTCCCACCAGTGGCAACTGAGCACTCCTCCCAGGGTCTTAAATCAAGCCCACTCAATGTGCTGCTACCACCACAGCTAGCATTCACCTGTACATCACACCCACATGTCTAGGAACTAATCCATTCAACCCATTTCAGTCACCACCAACACCAGAGTGGACCACTTGGGTTCCAGAGGGTTGTCTCACCACTGCTACTGCCATTGTCCATCCCATGCCCAATGCCCAGGGGCTCGAGAACCTACCCACCCTCCTGGCCCACTACTGCCACTCCCAGCTTTCAAACAAGCCTTCTGGAGGCACAATAATTGGCCTGCCTAGAAGAACAAACAGCAGTGTCAGCATACACTACCTTAAGGACCAAGGACAGGCATGCTCAGTCCACCACTGGCACCACTGGGCCCTGAAGGCTGGCCTACCTGGCATACCAGTCGCCAGCAAAACATTACCATAGCCTCCAGTAAAAACCACACCCTAAGCTACCAAGGAAATCACAGCTATCATTGGCACTGTTTACAGCCAAATAATTCATACAGAGGCTACAATACTGCATACACCCAGAATCAAAGCAAAAGTGCCCTACTCAACAAACACCGTAAATATATCTTCAGGAAAATGTCATTCCCTATGAAAGCAAATTCAAAACACTGGAAGAAGCTACTCTTATAACAGATGTGCAAATATCAATGAAAGGACACAAGAAAGCAAAGAAATATGACATTTCTATAACAACACAACAATTCTCCAGCAATAGATCTTAATCAAAAAGATACTTTTGAAATCCCAGATAAATAACTCAAAATATTGAGATTAAATAAGGCTAAGTGCACTAGAAGAGAATTATGAAAAAAATACAAATAATTCAAAAAATAATTCAGGAGACGAATAAAAATTTACCAAAGAGACAGATATCATTAAAAAGAAAAAAAAATCAGGAATTAAGGAATTCACTGAAAGAAATACAAAATATGCTCAAAAATTTCTTGAATAAACTAGATCAGGCAGAATAAGGAATCTCAGAACTTGAAGGCAGAACCTTTGAAATAACCTAGTCAAACAAAAATAAAGAAAACATAATTTAAAGTAATGAACAAAGATTTTATGAATTATGGGATACCTCTGGTGACCAAATTTTCAAACGATTAGTGACCAACTTTTCAAATTATTAGTTTTTCAGAAGGTGAAAAGAAAAATGAAAGATTTCAAAAAACTATTTATCAAAATAATAAATGAAAACTTCTAAAGTCTAGCAAGAGACTTAGACATCGCAATACAGGAGATGCAGAGATTTTCAAAGAGATACAATGCAAAAAGGTCTTCTTTATAGCATATTATAGTCAAACTGCCTAAAGTGAAAGAAAAATTTATAAATGGCAAGCGAAAAGTGTCTAGTTATCCGTAAAGGAACACCCATCAAACTAATATTGTGTTTCTTAACAGACACCTTACAGTACAGGAGATAATGGAATAATATATTCAAAGTGTTGAAAGAAAAAAACCCTGCCACATCCACCAAAATTATCCTTCCTAAATGAAGGAGAAATAATATCTTCCCCAGACAAGCAAAAGCGGAGGAAATTCATCACCACTGGATCAGCCCTACAAGAAATGTCCTACAAGAAAGTCCTAAACCTGTAAGTTAAAGGGCAACATTCAACATGAAAAAAAGTGTAAGACTTACTGGTAAAGCAAAGACTCAAATGAAGAAGAGAAAGGACTCAATGGTACCACTACAGAACACCACCAAACCACGATGACAAACAATAGGAAAAAAGAAAGAAATGATACATAAAACAACCAGAAAAACAATAATATGACAGGAACGAAACCTTAAATACCAATAATAACCTTAAATGGGAACAGATTAAATTACCCACTTAAATGATCTAGAAAGGCTAAATAAATAAGCAAACATAACCTAACTATATGCTGTCCACCAGAAATGTACTTGACATAAAGACACATAGACTGAAAGTAAAAGAATGACAAAAGATATCTCATGAAAACAGACACCAATAGCAATAAGAAATAGCCATATCTATATCACATAAAACTAACTTTAAGCCAAAAACAGTGAAAAAAAATGAAGATCGTTATATAAGGGTAAAGGTATCAATGCAGAAAAAAATGATATAATGATTCTAAATATGAGTGCACCAGAAAGTGGATCACCAATATTCATAACGCAAGTAACTAGATTTGAAGAGAGATATATACCTCATTACAGTAATAGTGAGGGACTTGAACTCCCCATTCTCAACATTACACAGATCATATACACAGATAATGAACAAAGAAATATTCAATTTAAACTGGACCTTAGACCAAATGTACCTAATAGACATTTACACAAAATTTTACACAACAGCAAAACTCACATCCTTTTCTCATGGATCATAAGAACTAATAACAATAAAATGACCATACTGCCTTAAATAAGCTACAGATTCAATGCAACTTCTTTCAAAATTCCAATGTCATTTTTCAGAGAAATAGAAAGAAACAATCCTAAAACTTGAATGGAAACAAAAACGGCAAGAATAGTCAAAGCAATCCTGAGCAAAGTGAACAAAATTGACAGCATCACACTACATGACTTTATACTTCAAAGCCATGATAACCAAAACAGCTTAAAACTGGTATAAAAATAGACTCACTGACCAATGGAATAGAATAGAGAACGCAGAAATAAATCTGCATGTTTATATCGAACTGATCTTCAATAAGCCATCAAGAACATACCTTGGGGAACATATATCCTCTTCAACAAGTGATGCCAGGAAAATTGGATATTTTCCAATCTTGAATTTCACATCCATTGGAAAAACATCTTCAAAAACGCAAGTGAAATAAAGACATTGTGAGACAAACAAGTGAGAGGAGTTGTCACCAATACACTTAACGTAAAAGAAATGTTCATTGAAGCACTTGAGACAGAAATAATTTTATCCTGGATAGAAATAGTAAATATGAAAAAGAATAAAGGCCAAATAAAAAGATAATTATGTGCATAAATTTTAAAACTGAGTAATAAAAATGTGAGTTTACAATACGTGTAGAATTAAAATACATGATAATAATAGAAAATAGTTGAGGGACTAAAGTAAATTAATAGGGTATAAGATTCTAGCATTATCTGGAAAGTAGTAGGAGACATTTACATATATATGTGTGTGTGTGTGTATGTGTCAAGGGTATATATTATATTAAACTGTAATAAGCAATGGAAATTTTGTTGTATTATAGTAACCATTAAGAGAAGCAAGTACACAAATAATACATTAATTAAAAGAAAAACATGATAATGTTATTGGTAGTCATTCAAAAAAATGTAAGATCAAAACAGAACTGGGAAATATAATGGAAAATAAATTGCAATATGGTGGTATAAAATATATAAGTAATTGTATTAAATGTATTAATTTCGCCAATTAAAAACATAATATTGGCAGATAAAAGCAATATGCCATGCAAATACTAACTGAAAGAAATCTGATGTAAATATTGTAATATTAAACAAAGAATAAAGAACGCATCCTAGAGATAACAAAGGTTATTTCAAAAATGATAAAACAGTTAATTCAATAGAAAAATATAAAAGTTCAAATTTATATATCCCATAAAACATATATTTTAATATTTATAAATAAAAATTAAGTACAAAAAGGAAAACAGTTATATCCACTGTTGCACTGTAATATTTGAGCACACCTTTCACAGTAACTAATAGAATAAGGAGATGATAAATTAGTCAGATTATGAGCAATCTGAAAAATAAAATGATTAACTAACTGAAGTGTATATTTATAATAGAAACAAAACCCCTCATAAACATTAGCAAATTATGTCAAATGATTTATTACAGAAATGCAAGGTAAGTTTAATATTTGAAAAAACAATCAACATAATTAACCCCAAAAAGAATCATATGATAATTCTAGGTGTATGCATAAAATTCTTTTGACAAAATTAAGTACTCAGCCAAGACATTTTTTAAAAAGTCTCATTGAATTAGGCACAGAAGAGAAAGAACTCCTTAATTAGAAAATGGGCATTCTCCCCCCAAAAATAAGCATCATACTTAATAATAAAATATTGAATTTTAGAATATATGAAATATACATGTAGAATAATAATAAAATAAGTGAACTAAAAAAGTTCCCCATTTCTGTTCAGCATTGCACTTGAGCTACTAGACAATGCACTTTAGCTGGAAAAAAAAGGTATTGAGATTGAAGATTATAATGAAATTTGTCACTATTCTCAAATGATATGATTAAGTACATAGATGATCCACAAGGTCCTACAAAAAAAAGTATTGAAAATTATGTTTGGGTATTTGGCAATTTCAATGGATCCAAGACCATTGCACCAAATCCAAATGCATTGCAAGAAACTAGCAATAAAGAAATGAAAAAAATAAAAATCTTATTTATAATACTATTAAAAACATAATTACCTAGGAATAAATGTAAAATTTAAAAGAAGTTGTGCAAGGACTCTATAATAAAAATGACAAAATATTACTAATGGAGATAGTCTTTTTTTTTTTTTTTTTTTGAAAAGGAGTTTCACTCTTGTTGCCCAGGCTGGAGTGCAATGACTCGATCTCAGCTCACTGCAGCCTCCACCTTCCAGGTTCAAGCGATTCTCCTGCCTCAGCCTCCCAAGTAGCTGGGATTACAGGCATGTGCCACCACGCTTAGCTAATTTTTTTGTATTTTTAGTAGAGACGGGGTTTCCCCATATTGGTCAGGCTAGCCTTGAACTCCCGACCTCAGGTGATATGACCGCCTCAGCCTCCCAGTGTTGGGATTATAGGCATGAGCCACCGCACTTGGCCAACAGTCTTATACAAATATTGTGAAATGAAAGATTCAATATTTTATTTAAGTGAAATCTTTCCAAATTGATTCATAGATATGGTACAATTTAAATCAAAACCTCAGCTTTCTTTTTAAATTGGTTAGCTGTTTATCATATGTACATATGAATGCAATATTTCAAAAATATTCAGATTATATTGCAGAAAAGAATAGGCCTGGAGAATTTACACTATGAACTTTCAAGATTCACTATGAAGAAAGGGTAATAAAGGCAGTTTGATGCTAGTGCAATGGCAACAAATAAGATAATAGAATGGAGAGCTCATAAACTAACCCATACATATATTTTTTAAATCAAAGACTTCACAGCAATTTACTATGAAAAAATAAATTGCACTTGGCAAATTAGATAACTATAGAAAAGAAAAGAAATATTGATCACATTAATTGGAGATTGATCATATAACTAAATATGAATGCTAAAAGAATAAAGTTCTTTTAAGAATATCTTAACTTGGGATAAGGAAAAAATTCTTAATCGGTACATCAAAACTAACAACCATAAAATTTATAAATTGCTAAATGTGACTATTAAAAGTAAGAATATCTATCAAAAGACATCATTAAGAAAATAAAGAGGAGGCAAGCAATGAAGTGAGAGATTTTTCAAAATACCTATATCTGACAAAGGTCTCACATCTTAAGGAAAATGAAATACTTCTATAAATAAATAAGAAAAAGGAAAACTCTAATTTTAAAAAATGGGTAAAGAATTGAAGAGATACTTGACAAAAGAGATAATCAAAATAAACAAGAAACATTCAAAAAAAGGTGACTTTTTAAATCAATGATTGTACCTGTGAGATCTATCCATACTATTGCATGCATAGCTATTTTTTTTGACTAATTACTATGGTAATATTCCTTTCTAGTAGTATATCACACTTTACAGATAATATAAAAACAGAAACATTCCTCACTTTTTATGAGGCCAGCATAGCCTGATATCCAAATAGGAAATTAATAAAAATAATAATAGAAATATTATAGACCTGTATCTCTTAATAATATAGATATAAAAAATCCTCATTACTCATGGAAATGCGAATTATAACTAAAATGGTGTACCACTGCATATATATTACAGTGGAAAAGAAGATCAACAATGGCAACACTTAGCAAGAATTCTGAAAAATTAGAAAATACCTATATTGCTGATGGAAGTGTAAAAGTGCACGATTGCTAAATAAATGTTAGTGCCTGCTTTAGTTAATCATAAGCCTATTCTAGAAAACAACAGTTCCATGAAGTATATCTTCAAAATAAATTAGAATTGTTGTTTACCATACCACTATGTACAAGGATGTTAATATCAGCTTTATACATAATGGTAAAAGTAAGAAGCAAGCCAATATCCAGCAATAGTAGACTTAGGTAAATAAAATGTGGTATATTACTAGAATGGAATATTACCATAGTAGTTAAAAATAGCTATACATGCAAAAGTATGAATAGACCTCACAAATACAGTGTTTAGTTAAAAATAAAATAAAAATAAAAAAGTCAGAGGCAAGAGTACCCAGCATGTAATTGTGTCTACATGAAGTTTCAAAACAAAAAAAGCTTATTTATGGTGATAGAAATCAAACAGTGGCAAAAAGGAGCTTTCTAGGGTGGGAGTTGAGAATGGTCAATATTATAATCTATATTGTGATGTGAGTGCTTATACACACACATGTATATAGTGCTTATACATACACATATATATGGACTTTTAACATACATACATCTACGTACATATATGTGTGCGTGCATATATGTGTATAAGCAGTCAGATGATGATACAGGTTATTTCCAACATCCATCCTAGAAGGCTCCACATACATACATATGTGTGTGTGTGTGTGTGTGTGTGTGTGTGTGTGTGTATTATATATACACCTACTCTAGAAGGCTCCAGATATATGTGTTTGTGTATTATATTAATAGTTGTATATATACACACATGTATATGTATACACAAATATAATCTATATATATATGCATGCACACATGTATATATCTACATGTATTTTTATATGTGTATCTCTATGTATGCATTATATATACACATCTATACATACATGTGTATATAAATCTATATAATTTAATTAAAATATATATAATTATACTTTAAAAACAAATGAAACTATATGAGACTATTATGAACAATTTTACACAGTATTTTAGTAAATCTGGATGAAATAGACAAACTCCTTAGAAAATGCCATTAATTAAAATTGAATGAGAAGAACTAGAAAATCTTCACCATCTTAGATTAATTAAATAAATTTAATTTGTTGTGATAAACCTTTTTAGAAAATACTCTGTGCCAGAGAGCTTTGCTGGTAAATGCTTCCAACTACTTAAGGCAGAAAAAAAACTCATTTACATACTCAAATTTTCTGAAACAATCTCAGAAAATAATAAAAAGGAGTACTTTCTCACTTGTTATGAGGCCAGTATAGACTGATACACAAATCAGAAATTAATAATAATAATAGGTATAATACAGACCTATAAAAATCCTAAATTAAATAGTAATAAATCCAACCAAGTAATATGTGAAAAGATAATCCAGAAAGACCAAGTGTGGATTATTTCAGGAAAGCAAAATTGCTTTGATAGTAACAATAAATAATTTTATGTAACAGACCATATTAACAGAGTAAAGAAAAAAATACTTGATTATTTAAATATACATGCAAACAACAGCATTTAATAAAATCTGACACCACTGACCAAGAAATTGAAGACAAAGAAGGTCACGTTGCCCCATTTTTTAAATCAAATTCGAAAACATATAAAATGAATTGATGATGTTAGAAGTCATCATGACAGTTAAATGGGAAGCATGACAGAAGCAGTGTTGACATGCCAATGGTGTTCTGGTTGTATATCTGGTCACTGGTTATATGAGTATACTAAGTTTGTAAGAAATCCTTGATCTTGCGATTTGTGAACTTTTCTGTGTATACTTCAATAAAATCATTTTAAGTAGCTCATACAGCTAAAGGAAAAGATAAAGGTTTGAGATGACTCTAGAAAAAAAAGCAGGATAGTGTAGGTATCCCATATTGAAAATAATTCTTATATTATTGTATGTCCTAGCTATAGACTTTGAACCATATTAGGAAGATAAAAGGTGCATACCAATTTGTCAATCGTAAAGTACTACTTACGGAAACATATTCTTACTCCACTGGTAGTATAAAGTGATTGGGGACTTTTTCTAAAACACCTTTCACAGATGTTCAGATGCTTTTCTGTTTTCAAGGTGCCTATTATGTTTCTGGAAATATACATTTAAAGTGAGTATCACAGGACAATAGAAATAACTGTATAAAATGTTTTACAGTTTATAAAATATAAAGTTGGGTTTAAAAGAAAACATAATTGTTTTAATAAATTTAAATGAAAGTATAACAAAGCAACATTAAAAACTTCTTTATGTGTAAATGTATGCCATATTACTTTATAAATCAATTCTGATACACATAAAGAGGAAAAATATGTGAGATACTAATATTTTACATTATTGAGGAAAAAGTAATACTAATCAAATAAAATAACTTTTTTTTTATAGTGATGTCAGTCTTGCTGTGTTGACCAGGCTGGACTTGAACTCCTGGTCCTAAGCAGACCTCCCATCTTGGCCTCTCAAAGTGCTGAGACAGGCTAAGCCACCATGCCTGGTCTCATAAAATAACATTTATCAGTGAAGTCTAATATACAGTGTGATGAGACATATTTGATTAATTATATTTTAGGAGAATGCAATTCATTGTTTACATTATGAGTTTTCTCATTTCAGTTAAAATTCATTGAACATACACTATGTTATATGTGCTTTTCTAGTTGCAAATTTAACAGGGATGAATTTCCAACTGTTACGCTAACAAGTAAGAATAAAAACATCATGGTCAAAATTTGAGTCTAAAATGATGTCATGCATGTAAATTACACTTGGCTCTACTCCATGCAATTCATTGAGGTTGACACCAATGAGCCAGATTAACTCTAAGAGAGAATAGATAATTGGAGAATCAACCACTAAACCAGCTGTTTTCAAGTTTTAAAGGGCATCAAAATTACCAGGGCTATTGTTCAAACTAGTTTTTCTGGGCCAGCCAGGAATCTACACTTTGTTTGGCTTGATGTGGTTTGGTAAGATTTCAGGTGACTCTAGTATAGAGTTTTAGGACCATAGTTTAGGAAATACCTATCCAAAGGAAACAGGTATCCAAAGACTGATCAAAAGTTAAGTTCTATTTTTTCTTTTATCCTCTTAAGTTCTAATTTATATAAAAATACAAATGATTTGAACTCTTGTAGCTTTTATTTCTATTTGCATTTGAAAACGCAAAAGGAACAAATGACTTTCTCATGTGATAGAATCACAGGTAATATTATTAAGATATTCTGATAGGTGCAGCAAACCACCATGGCATGTGTATAGTTATGTAGCAAATCTGCACATTCTGCACATGTACCTCAGAACTTAAAGTATAATCCAAAATCATAAAAAAACACGATATTCTCATAAAATAAAGTGAAGATAAATAAAACGTAGTTAGTGTATTTGCCGGGGTCATGGTTTTTATTATGATACTTAAAAACAATCTTCATTCACTATCTTAAGAGAAACTAAGCACAGATGCAGAGAAGGCATGTCTGGGAAAAAATGTCATGACTAGTAATGACCTGTCTTAAAATGATTAACATTTTAAATTACTACATTTTAACAAGTTTTCTGTATCTCTGAATTCATGGAACCATGACCAATATTTTATGTTTAGAAAACATACTTCCATGAAGTATTTTAATAATTCTAGGCTCAAATCTGATCATAATATTTGCTCACTGAATGATCATTCCTTTTGAAACTATTATTATTTTATTATACTTTAGGTTTTGGGATACATGAGCAGAACGTGCAGGTTTGTTACGTAGATATATATGTGCTTCCATCCTCCTGTCATCTACCTTAGGTATTTCTCCTAATGTTATCCCTTCCCAATCGCCCAACCACCTGCTATCCCTCCCCTAGTATCCCCCTACCCCCAACAGGCCCTAATGTGTGATGTTCCCCTCCTTGTGCCCATGTTTTCCCCTTGTTCAACACCCACCTATGAGTGAGAACATGTGGTGTTTGGTTTTCTGTTTCTGTGTCAGTCTGCTGAGAATGATGGTTTCCAGCTTCATCCATGTCCCTGCAAAGGACATGAACTCATCCTTTTTATGGCTGCATAGTATTCCATGGTGTATAAGTGCCACATTTTCCTTATCCAGTCTATTTTTGATGGTCATCTGGGTTGGTTTCAAGTCTTTGCTATTGTAAAAAGTGCTACAATAAACATATGTGTGCATGTGTCGTTATAATAGAATGTTGCATAATCCTTTGGAAATATACCCAATAATAGGATTGCTGGGTCAAATGGCATTTCTAGTTTTAGATCCTTGAGGAATCACCACACTGTCAACAATGGTTGAACTAATTTACACTTCAACAGTGTAAAAGTGTTCCTATTTCTCCACATCCTCTCCAGCATCTGTTGTCTCCAGATTTCTCAATGATCACCGTTACAATTGGCATGAGATGATATCTCAATGTGGTTTTGATTTGCATTTCTCTAATAACTATTGATGATGAACTTTTTGCTGTAGTTCTCATCTTTTGAATTTTGTGGTTGTTGAGAAGAAAAATAGATTAATCAAGTATGTTGCTGCACATTTTTTCTTGCCCTGCTGAGTACATAACTATTTTCTATGTGGATTCTAACTTTTAAAGAGTTTATAAAATATATCGACTTTGTGCCTTATAAATAAAGATCAATATAAAGACAAATGAAAGTATTTTATGTAATCACAGCTATATACTTAAGCATTCATATTCTACACTAACTTCTGGCTCCCATTCACAAGAGTGTTTTTTCTCATTTTAATAATTGTATATGTAATTTTAAAACTCTATATCTCATTTTTTAAAATTCTAATTATTTTCCAGAAAATATGAGTTAAGGAAGCTGTTGAAAGTACAAATGACATAGAAAAGTGAATAATGCTTATAATCAATACTTAATATCAAACGAACCTAGTAGATAGAAATTATAGAATGGAGCCCACTCAATGCTCAGTTGTGGAATAGGCCAAAAAATGGTTAGGTTAAGGCTTAGTTAAAACTAACATGACACATCTGAAACAATATTTACAATTTATTGTATAGAGTCAGCCACTCCTAGATAGCAGAATTTGGAGAGATATTTGAGGATGGTCAACAGAAACACCTGGAGAACGTCTACATAAGGCTTAAGTGATGTCACATCCTGAAGATAGTCTTCACCTACCTCAACATTTTCCAGACTTCCCATCAAGTTATTATTTAGTGCCATCAATCAATACAGGATCATCTGTATTTCAAAGCAATCACAATTACTACTCAATGAATAAATGAATCCTTCATCAAAGCTGGTGCAATAATTGATAATGATTTCAAAATTACAGAAATTTTAAAAAGGCAAGTGACACTAATGAAAACACTTTTCATTTTCTTAGAATTTCAACTTTTACTTTTGATTCAAGGGGTACATATCCAGGTTTGTTACATGGTTGTATTGTGTGATGCTGAGTTTTGAGGTGGGAATGATCCCATCGCCCAGATAGTGGCCATAGTACTCAATAGTTAGCTTTCCAACCCCTTCCCCCCTTATTTATCTCTCCCCTCAAGTAGTTCCCAGTGTCTATTGTTCCCATCTTTATGTCTATGTATACTGAATGTCTAGCTCCCACTTATAAGTGAGGAAATGTGGTGTTTGGCTTTCTGTTCCAGTGTTTGTTTATTCATTTTAGATAGTGGGCTTCATCTGAATCCATGTTGTTGCAAAAGACATTATTTTGTTCTTTTTTATGGTGGTGTCATACTCCATTTTGTATATGTACCACAGAAAATGCCACTTTTCAAATGACACAGTAGTTTGCACTTACTATAGATTTTTCTTCTAAGGATTCAGTAATTTAATGGTTGTCTCATATTTGAACAAAAAAACAAAACAAAACAAAAATTATACCAACTAACTTGTGCAAAATAGAATCATGGACTTGTAAAGAGTTGATGCCAATGATATGTTAGTTCTCTAAATTCATTTCTAACAAAACTTTTCTCAAAACTGATCCAAAAATGATGGGAAAGATAAAACATCCTTTTTAATAAATGAATATCATTAATCTTCTAAGTACTACACATAATAAGATGCTAAAACACTGTTTGGAAATGACTACTGTGAGTAACTAATAGTACTGTGCTAATATTACTGGAAGTGAATGGAAATATGCGTAATCGTACAAGAATTTTTGGAGCAGATACCATGTTAATAGTCCTTATAAATTAGAGAATACTAAATAGAGTCCCAATATACAAACTCTGGAAAGTGAAAGGAGTGTTCATATGACTATCTGTTAATAGAAATGTGCATAGTAAAATTATCTGATATCATTGAATATAGAGATGTTATAATTCTCATTTATTATGAAGGGATATGCTCCTCAGCATCAATAAAGCCAAATCAAAGAAATTTTATTTACAAAATAAGAAGATTAATTGTTCAAAATATGAGTTTATTGGGCATTTATTGTGCTATGCATTTTATTGAGGGATGCAAAGTAAAAAAAATCTTGAAAGGCATTTCTAAAACAAGAATATATAAATAAATCACTAATGACAGTAAAGTGTGATAGAAATATGAGTGTGGAAGTTAGTACTTTACTCATAATTGGCTATAAAGAAATCCATACAACTCACAGAGTAGAAGAAAATCTTTGCAAGCCATACATCTGACAAGAGGCTAATATCAAAATATATAAGGAACTCAATTTAATAACAAGGAAACAGATAACCAGGTCAGAAAATGAGCAAAATACCTGAAGAGACATGTATCAATAATAAGACATACAAATGATCCACAGGTTCATGAAAAATTCTTAATATAAATAAACAATAAGAGATTGCAAATTAAATCCACCCTGAGATATAACTTCACACCTGTTAGAATGGCTATAATCAAAAAAGGAAAGATAACAAGTATTTCAAAGAATGTAGAGAAAAGGGAATGCTTTTTCATTGCTGATGGAAATATAAATTAGTACAACCATTATGAATACGGTCTGGAGGTTCACTAAAGACTAAAACTAGAACTAGGACTATCATATGATTCAGCAATCTCACTATGGGATACATGTCTAAAAAACTGAAATCAATAAGTCAAAGAGATATATGCACTCCCATGTTTATTGAAGCACTATTCACAATAGCAAAGATATGGAATCAACCTAAGTGTCTATCAATGGATGAATGGATAAAGAAAATGTGGTGTGTAAACAGTGAAATACTATTCAGTTTTAAAAAGAAGGAAGTTCTGTCATTTGCAGCAACATGATGAACTTGGAGGACATTATGTTACATGAAATAAGCTGGGCTCAGAAAAACAAGAATGGCATATCTTCTGTGTGGAATGTAAAAATGTCAATTCACAGTAGAGTAGAATGGTGGTTACCAGAGGCCAGGGCAGGGGAAAGGGAGGAAATAGAGACGTTCATTAAAGGGTATAAAGTTTCAGTTAGACAAGAGGAACAAGATTTCGAGATCTATTGCACAGCAGGATGACTATAGTAAAAAAATAATGTGTCTTTCAGAATAACTGAGTGTAAATTTCCAACATCTCATCACAAAAAAATAAGTGAGATGAAGTGTGTTAATCAGCTTAATTTAATCATTCCACATTATATACATATATTAAAACATCACATTGAAACTCACAAATGTATCCAAATATCATTTGCTAACTAAAATAGTATTAAGTAATAAATTAAAACAAGTTTAAAAACAGCCCTGGATACCTTGTACCCATTAGGATGGCTACTATCAAAAAAGAAAAAATATATATAGAAAATAACAAGTGCTGATGAGGATGTGGAAAAATTGGAACTCTTGTTTAATCTTGATAGGAATGTAAAATGGTACAGCCACCATGTAAAAGAGTATGGCAGTTCTTCAAACATTAAAAATAAAATTGTCATACGATCCAGCAATTTCATTTCTGTATATATATTCAAAATAAGTGAAATCAAGGAATGAAAGAGATATTTGCATACTCATGTTCATAGCAGCATTATTTACAATAGCCAAGAGATAGAAGCACCCTAAGCATCTATCTACAGATCAATGGAGGAACAAAATGTGGTGTATACATGCAATGGAATCTTGTTCAGCCTTAGAAAGGAAGGAAATTTTGGCTCAGGATACAATAGGAATGAACCTTGAGGGCATTATGTTAAGTGAATTAATCTAGTAATCAAAACCACATGAAAAGACAGATACTGTATTATTCAATTGATATGAGATCCCTACAGTAGTCAAAGCCATACAGACAGAAAATAAAATGGTGGTTGAAAATTTTATGTATATGTATTTTGCCAGATTTAAAAATTAAAAAAATAATAAAGTCCCTGATCTTTAAGAAAGCAATTAAACTTATATATGCCTAGTGTTCCATTATTGGAACACTAAGCATGTGGGAATTATTTACCTCCTACTGCTCAAGGTCATCACCAAGATCTGATTGCAAAAATTTAAAAAAAAATTGCAACCTCAGGCATATATGGGTTAAGGAAAACTTTGCATCCTTGTTATTTCTGGGGCCATACTTCCATCTAGCATGATGATGCCTAAACAGTCTTTTTAAAACTAACATAAATATCCAAAGTTTTAGAGATTAAAATAGTGAGGAAAAACAAAATTATTATAATTCCCAGGAAATATCCAAAAGCCAAAAGCCTTTTCTTAGGGGAATTTTCATAAAGAATAACCGGAGAAAAAGAAAAAATTGAATTCCTTAAGCACTACCTTTAGGATTTGCTCTGGCTTGTGATAAATATATGCAGAGCAAGTCAAATTGCATGATGCCCTATTTTAAGAAGTTTCATTTTCTACACAAATGAATTAGAGTTTATCATATTCTGAAAGCATTCTTTAGTATTCTTTGAAATTAGAGATTCCATTATATCACTTATCTTTTACTTGAAGACTAAAGCACATGTCTCAGAAGTGGAGGCAGTGGTAACATGTTACAAATCATTGTCAATTGGAAATCAATCTGTAATAAAGGTGGCACTTCTAAAATTATAATGTAAGTCAATGGAAAAATATATGATTCCATTTTCAAAAATGTGCTTCATGTACAAATGTCAAGGAATGCAGCTATTTGTAAAATCAGGTCTAGTTTTAGTCATGTAAGATGATTCAAAAACAAAAATCACATTCAACTCAATATTTCCTGGGTGAGTAAATAAAAACAGAAATAAGCTATTTCTGAGGTGCTGGGGGTTGTTACTTGATAAATTTACTAAGAGCCTAGAGAAAACTGAAGTTTCTGCTCTCTGACTACAACATTTAAGTTTATCATTTGTGTGTAACATAAAAGGGCAATTTAGATGTTAAAATTTAATCAACATGAAACATTAATGCCTTTGGTTGAAACAGAGAATGGCACAATGATGGCATTAGAAAGGGTGAAAATAACACCATTACTCTCATTGACATCATTAATGTGTTTGCTTCAGTGAACTGTACCTCCAAAATGGAAAAACAAAAAAGTCATTTGTAAGGAAGTTATCACCAATAATTAGCTTTCTTCTTGCCCAACTGTAGAATGATCTATATTCTATAAAAATGAAAAAATACATCTAACCAAAACATAGATTTCTTTGTTCATTTAAAACACAGCAACATTTGGCAGATTTCCTTTATCATCTTTGGGTTAATGTGATTGCATTAGGGAAATTAAAAAGTTGATCATTAAACAAAAATATGAAATATTGCTTCTTGGGGGCAATAAGTACTATTTAATATAAACTCAACAAGCATTTATTTGGCTATCAATTTGCAAGTCATTAATTACCTACTATGCCCTAGACATATAACAATGCATAAACATATACATAATAACCTCTCTTATGAGTGCCAAATCCATATTTCTAACTGCCAACCGGATATTCCATCAGAAAATCCCACAAGCACTTCAAAGTCCACAAGGCCAAATGGTAACGGCCCTGTATGTACACATTATTATGTGTAGCTCTATATATATCTACACATATATATGTGCACTCTATACATACATATATGTGTAGACCTATTTAAAGATATATGAATTTTGAAATGAGAGCCAGAAGACTTAGATTCTGAGACACTACGCATTACAACCTTCCTTGCCTCTCCCAAATACTATTTCTATAGACTTCTCAATTGCGTTTCCAGCCCTAATCTCTCTTATGAGGGCCAAATCCATGTCTAACTGCCAACCAGACGTTTCCATCAGGAAATTCCACAGGCACGTCAAAGTCCACAAGGCCAAATTGCAACAGCCCTGTACATATGTATGTGTCCATACAATTCAGACACTCACAAGGTCCTCTGAAATCAATATTGGCTCTTCTTCTTTATTCTTATTTCGCTTTCCAGATCCAGATTAACCTACTGCCTTTTTTGGGAGCCCTCCATAACCTTAGGCAGAATTCATTTCTATTTTCTCCGTATTCTCATGGATTTTAGTATATATCCTTAATACTATACTTAAACCTTTTTGTTGTGATTATTGAACTAACTATCTTTCTCTTCTGCTACACCATAAACCTCTAAGGCAGACGACATTTTTGTTGCTGTCTTGTTTTGTTTTTAAGTGGATTAATTTGAAAACACTCAAGTCAAATATTTTTACAAGATAATTCTGTTACAGTAGGTATGAGTTGAAACATCTCTTACTTTCAACATATGTGCAAGTGACTCTAATGTGTTTTAAGGACTGAAAATCACTGAATTATACAAATTGCTAGACTGAGAGTACTGCTAACACAATAAATATTTAAAATAACTCAGGGTATAAGTATACACTCTTATATTTGGTTAAATATCTGATGTGTCACTCTAATGATTTCTGGTGATGGCAACAATTTTCTAAGTAGTGTATCAAATCATCCTTTTATAGTTTCAGCCACATTTTTTTTTTTGAGATGGAATTTCACTCTTGTTGCCCAGGCTGGAGTGCAATGCCATGATCTCGGCTCACTGCAACATCCACCTCCCGTGTTTAAGCGACTCTCCTGCATCAGCCTTCTGAGTAGCTGAGATTACAGGTGTGCACCAACACACTCGGCTGATTTTTTGTATTTTTAGCAGATATGGGGTCACCATGTTGGCCACGCTGGTCTCTAACTCTTGACCACAGGTAATCCACCCGCCTCAGTCGCCCAAAGTGTTTGTATTACGTGAAAATGAGCCACGAAGCCCGGCCCAGCCTGTACACATTTAAAACACCCTGACTGTTAGATAAAATAAATATTGTGATGGAAAGATGAGCCATTTACTGAAGAAAAGTAGGTTGCAAAACAACCTGTACAAAATATTCCCATTTTAGTAGCAACTGCATAGATGGGTACATATGTGTACAAAAAAATCATGAAAAACGTACACTAAGTTGCTGACAGTAGTGATCTTCGGCTGGTGAAATGTGGTGTTTATTTAATATTTTACTTTATGTGTCCATCATAAACTGTTTTTATAACAACCAAGTAAAGAAAATAAATGCATATGCCTCCTATCAGAATTGGCAGGAATCTAGAGTGGAAAGTAATTAATATAAATTGAATGTTTTATGCATCAGGCAGTATGCTAGATGTTGGGGAGATAACAATTAATAATGTAAGGACAGGTCTAGAGAAGTTAAACAGCATATCCATGGGTTATTGTAAACAAATAATAGAATTGGAATTCAATCCAGGTATTTATGATTCCAAAATAGTATTTATTCCATTTCATCTTGGTTCTCTGGGTCCAGTATCATTCCTGGGCAAAACATAAGTTTCTTGTGCTCTACCCACATTATTTCATGCTATGAATCACGACGATCATTACCATGGAGCCTGTTTCAGGATACTCTTCATCTTAATGATTCAACTTAATATTTATCATCTTTCCTAATGTTTTGGTCAACTAATCTGATACAATAATTTATGCAAAAGAATTGATCTATTAGTTATTGTACTGAACACCCAAGTGCCATGTATGTGCAGCCTATTATGCTTGGTGTTGGGATGAGAGCTCACTTTCAAGTGGAGGGGTTGGAAAGCTAAACATTCACAAAGCTGATTGCATCACAATCTGGTAAATGCTATAATAAAGAAAACAACAGAACAGTCATTGTGAGCATGGAGAAGTTAAGTGCTTAATTCTGTACTGGAAGTCACAGAGAGCTTAATATGAAAGTAAGCAGCCAAAGGGCATATGGAGCAAAGACCAACACCTGTGCAAAGTAAACATGTTATCAGTGGAAGAACCCTCCTTCCTAAGAATCAGCTTGACAATTTTATGGCAACCTCCTACAAACACATTGCACTTACATTGATGCCAGTTTCCAATGCTAGGTGTCTGGGTTTGCAGCAGATTAGTAGTGTGAAATACTTTCAGGCAACCCTTTCAGCAGATCTCACGGTAACATCTCTTAAAGCAAACACCTGTGGCTTATGCAGCCCCTCTTTCATATTAGGACATGTCATTCTCACTGAACTGCATCCCTGAGCAGCTCACATAGTGACATGTTTAATGTAGCTGGGTTACCTAATAATATTCGCAGAAATTAGGAAGCTGTTGGGAGAGCTTTGTGAATTGCTTTCTAAAATCACCCTGAATTATCAGCTAATGAAAAAATTTTGGCAAATTGTTCAACACTGAGTACAAGCGGATAAAAATCAACCTCTGGAACATTCAATTTTGTTTATCATTAATGCTAGAGTATATTTAACGGATGAACTTTTTTCCAGAGTGGTCACCTCAATTTATTCCAGTAGGTATCCTTGATAAGTAAATTATTTCAACCCTTTTTAAAAGAAAATAGAAATTAACTCATTCCAAAGAGTAAAAGAGAGGAGCATAAACTTTTGGATCCCAAGTATGCTTGGAGAGAAATATGTGAATAGGTAGTTAGAGATAAAGAGAATTAACATTTTATGCATTGCTATAAGTAACTGAGGCCTTTCAGGCATCAGTGATAGGTAATATATACATATATATCTGCACTTCCTTATGTACTCTAAGTGAGCTGTCTTTATGAGCTTCCTGAAGTGCTGACATTTTTTTCAATTATTTCACAGTCACAGGTTACACAATTAACTGTAGTTCTATAGATCAGGGTCTCAGAATTATAAAATATTTCAAAATAACTAGACAGTTACAAAATATAAATATACACATAGACTAGCTTTTAAAAAGTTAAGCCATGTGATTTGGCATTAAAAAGATATACCCAAAAAATACAAAAAAGTTAAGAGTGAGTCAGTGATGAAATTAAGGACCAAGACAGAGAAGAAATCAGACATGTCTTCTATTTCTTCTCTAAAATCACACCCCAGGTAGAAAGTGTTATTTACTCAAAAAATGTTCTGCACATGTCCCAAAATAATTGCAAGAATACCAAAAAAAATCTCTATTGCCTACAAGAAGATAGGCAGTGAATACTTTGGTGAAGTTACTGGGTAACATTTAAGGAAATTTTTAGTAAATATTTTATTTATTTATTTATTTATTTATTTATTTTTTAAGAGACAGGGTTTCACCATGTTGGCCAGGCTGGTATCAAACTCCTAACCTCGTGATTCACCCGCCTCAGCCTCCCAAAGTGCTGGGATTACAGGCGTGATATTTTTTAAAGTTAAGAGAGAGACTATAAAACATGTCTCAAAATTAATTTCAGACAAAAAGCAATCAAATATTTTAAATAAATCTTCAAACCTAAATGGTTGCAGGAGAAAACAGTAATTTCCAGTGCCAAATAAGATTTATACATGTTCCTTGCTGTTGTAATATCACATATGGGTAAGTTTGAATGGATAAGTTCAATAGCCTGACCTGAAAATAAACCAGGGAGAAGTTTACCAAAAAATGGTTGAAAACACAACAGGATTCTATATTATTTAAGAGTAAATATTTATTTATTTATTGACTTAAAACTTTAAACTCTAGGTCTCCAGAGGCACATTCGTCCAGTAAACATTTACTTATTGCTTTTCATTTGCTAAGTATCAGTGGAGAAATGAGGCAATATAAAGATGACAGTTACATTCTCTGCACTCAAGACATTTACAACTGAGATGGAAACACGTGTGCACACAAATACATCTTACTGCTATATAACAACAATTATATTAGCCTTTATAACAATGACTAGAAAGAAAAGTTCACATTTTTTTGTATTTCTTCTAACAATGGCTAAAAACAAAAACTTACTATTTTTATATTTTTAAATGATTTTTAGTACAATTTATGTTATTAACTTACTCGGATTTGTGACTGAACAGCATGTTGTGTGTGTACACCAGGACAGCATCTGAGTGCTCATACATTTAAGGAAAACACACGTGACAAAATCCTAATCCTAGGTCAGCATAACCTGGCCAGTTTTGAGAAATAGCAAATATTCCTTCTCACTTCCAATAGTCTCACATATGGAGAATAACCTATTTTTCATAGCAGCCCACAATTTATATTTATCTGAGCCCTGGTATACTTTTCTTCGAGCTCATACTATTAATCTCAGCTCATCGGAAACAAACTTCCTGTGTTCTTGATATTGCATACTATTACATTGAAGGTTTATAACGTCACTACTTTTTAACAACACATACTTTGGAAAGACTCTTTGAACTTCACAAAATAAAATCTTATTAAGAATCTTTTTTTTCAGAAGGTGCTATTTTTGGTCTTTGATTTTTTTGTATTGTGAATTACCTCTTAAGAAGAATTGAAAAATGTTAAATATCCTCAAATAAAACATTTTCTATCAAAAACAACAACAGCAAAAATATCCAGTCTATATCCTAGATCAGTATACATTCTGCCCAGCCTGCCATACATTCCACATTCACATTTCCTGTTTTGCATGTTGGCTCCAATGCACTGTGCAAGTTTTTCAAACAGCATACATTCAAACATATTCACAAGTCTTGATACTACTAAGGCAACAAGTGAAAAAATACACATTCTTTTATCCATTTAAGGAGAGATAAACTTAAATAAGATTTGAAAGATAAAAAAAATGGTTGTTTCAACTTTCAGATTAATTCTGAAAATTCAGTGAAGAAATCCTGCACTCCTAAAGTGTTCTAATTAAGAGTTTGATACAAACACAAGATTCTATGAAAACTTCTTTTAAAAGAAAATACACTTTAGAAAAGCATTTTAGCACTAACAAGGTAAAAACTATATACACTAAGATCACAACTTCAAAATTGTTTCCAAAAGTAGGTAATCTAATCTAGAAATTGGAATGTATTTTTCCAATCGAACAATTCTATAAAACTATGGTAAGCTCTCCAGAAAAGATGTAGAAACACCCTGCTTACTAGAAAATTTTCTCTTAGTATACCATGTATCTGCAATTAAAAATAACTAAAAACAATGCTGTTGTAATACTGGTAATGAGGGGAAAAGGGAATATATGTAATTGTAAGACCATGACTGCGTCTACTTAAAGAAACAGAATATATGAATCACTCAGAGAATGCAACCAAAGATTAACCAAAATTCTTTGTATGAAATTCAAAAAGATGGTGTTGAACAGGAGTCAAAAAGTCTTAAAGCCAAGTTTTCATTGACCAAAGGATCACTCACTATCTCTACTTGGAGGAGTACAGGTTAAGTTGGGCTGGTTCCACCTGGAAAGCAAAAGACACACAGAGTTAAATGCAAAAAAAATGCAGCATGAAGAAGTCAAGTCAGGCAGAACTGAAAGGTAAATCTGTGCACCTGAGAACAAGGCATCCATCCTTAGCTCCAGAGGCCTGCATAGTTCCCATGGAGGCCCGCAGGGAGGGGTCCCCCACCTACAAAGAGCTTCATCTCAGGCCAGTTGTAGCAGTGGGTGTACAGCGCATTGGGCACCTCTTCCATGCCATAAAAGTAATTAAACCAGAAATCATCATGGTTGAGCCAGCCTCTGCCACAGTGAAGCTTGAGCTTCCTCCCTGCAGGTTCCAGAGGGGAGTCGAGGCTCGCAGAGGCTCTCTCCTCCAGGAACTTCTGGATGCGGATGTCATAGAAGAGCAGGGAGCTCTGGCCAGTGCCCACAGTGATCAGGTGCTTGTAGAAGCTCAGTGACTGCACGCCCGTGCCATCCTCTCGAGAGCACAGGGGCCGGATGTTCTGCTGGC
>PVKP010030113.1:6032-28352 GCA_004027715.1 Plecturocebus donacophilus
TAGACTGTGGCTTCCAAATTTCTCTCTGTCTCTGTCTCTCTCTCTGACACACACACACATACACACACACACACACACACACACACACAAATTTCATTCTCTCCTCCTCTCCTTCTTGCTCACACACACACATATACATAGATACCCACATTCTCATTCTCTTTCTCCTACCATTCCCACTCACCTCTTGTCTCTCTAACACACACACATTCTCTCCCTTCTCCTCTCTCACACACACATTCTCTCCCTTTCTTTTTCTCACTCACTTTTTTCTCCCTCTCTCCTAACCCCACTCCACACACACACACACACACACACAATCTTATTCTCATTCTCTCTCCCCATCTCCTTCTCGCTGACACACACAATCTCATTCTTTTTCTCTCCCCGTTCCCCATCTTTCCTCCTCTCTCTCACAAACACACATTTTCTTTCTCTCTCCCTCCCTCTCTTCCCCTCTGTCTCTCTCTGCCTCTCTCTCACACACACATTCTCATTCTCTCTCTCTCTCTCTCTCACACACACACACACACATACACACTCTTTCTCCCTCTCCCTCTCTCTTCCTTCTTCTCATGCCGGGTGAATCAAGATGCCATATTGTGAGCTGCCCTATGGAGAGGCCATGCAACATGGCACCCTCAAGGAACTGAGACACTCAGTCCATCCTTTCACAAGAAGTTGCAGCCTCACCAATGCTAGGTGATTGAGCTTAGAAGTGGATCCTCCAGACCCAGGCCAACCCTGGATGCCTGCAGCCCAGCCAACAGCTTCACTGTAACCTGATGGGAGGTCTTGAGTGAGGATACCCAGCCAAGCACCTCTCAGATTCCTGATCTATGGGAACAATAAGGTAATAAACATTTATAGCTTAAAGCTGCTAATTTAGGGGTAATCTGTTACATAGTAAATTATAGCCAGAACACCTTGCCAGCCCTTAATTATTTAACATTTATTTAGATTTTTGCTAATCTAATGTGAATACTACCAATGTTGACATCTGTATTTGTGTGTGTGTGTGTGTAAATTACTTTAAATCCTTTGCTCATTTTTCTATTGATCTGTTTATTCTATCTTTCTTGTTTTTTTGTAGGATTCTAATGTATTTAATGGTTAATGCTTTTTTTTCATGGATGGTGCAAATATTTTCTTTCCATCTGTTTAACAATGCATAATTTATAATTCATGTGCAGTCGAGTTTGCTGATTATGTCCCTTGTCATGTTTAGATTTGTATTATAATTAGAAAAGCATTATAGTTCCAAGATATGTAATATTTTCATGTATTTTCTCCTAAAATTTCAGAAACTTGTTCAGTATTTAGCTTTTTAACCTGTCCATAGTAAATTATTTCTAATGAGATTATACAGAGAGCTAAACAAAAGTTTCCAGATTGATAATCAGTTATCAAAATATCATGTGCTATAGTCCATCCATTTTTTAGGTTGAATCATTATAAAAACCTGAATATTTCTGAACCCTATATTACATACCATCAATTTTCTGTTTCATGTAATAACCGCACTGTTTAAATTGCTATAATTCTATAATATGTTTTGATATTTGGTGGAATTAGTTTCTCATTGGTCTTCCTTTCAAATGTTGTCTTAGTGTTTTGCAAATAATGTTTCCATAACAAATTTATAATAATCCTATATATTCCTTAGAAATTATATTTAGAGTTTAATTTTCAGATTAATTTTAACATGTAGAATAATTGTGGGAGAGTTTACCCATTTCAAATACTGAACACTTCTTAACCAAGAACATAATATAACTTTTTCTTTTTTTCAGGGCCTGTGTTATGACCTTCAATAGACTTTTACTTTCTAAATAGGTTTTACAAGTTTTCTTGTCATGCTTAATCATAAGTATTTAATGAGCTTTGTGGCTGTTCAAAATGGACCAATTTTTCTATTACATTTTAAATTTGTCATTGCTAGTGTATAAGAAAGCTATTGATTGTTTTTAAATCTGGCTACTTTCCTGGACTCTTACTAGTTTTTATTGATTCTTGCTATTTTTTTTCTTTTGGTGGACAATAAACTTTATCTTTGTCATGTATATATATGTGTGTTTGCATATGTGTCTACACATAGGTGTGTATGTGTAAATACACACATACACACATATTTTACTTTTATTTTATTGCATGGCATAGCATCTCCAACAAACATCAATATTGACGTGGTAGCTGGGATCCTTTTCTTATTTCTGCTTTACTGTAGATTATCTTCATACTAGCTTTCCTAGTACCACTATAACATATTACCACAAGCTTTGTAACTTAACCCACCACAAATGTATTTCCTTACAGTTCTAGAGGTTTGAATTCAGAGTGTGATGTACAAGGCTATAATCAAAGTATCTGCAGGGCTGATTTTTTCTGGAGGAGAACATGCTCTTCCTTGTGCAAGGGAGGATCTGTTCCTTGTCTCTATCAGCTTCTATAAGCCACCTGCATTCCTTGACTCAAGGCTTCTTCTTCATAGTGCTCCAACCTCTTGCTTCCATCATCACATGGCCTTCACTTCTGTCTAAATTCCTATCATCCACATAATTCAGAATAATCTCCCAGTCTCAAGGTTCTTAACTTAATCACATCTGTAAAGTCTCTTTTAACACATAAGGTAACACATTCACAAGTTCTGGGAATTAAGTCGTTTTTGTGGGGAGGAGACATCATTAAACCTACCACACTTCAAATATTTCACTATTACTTATGAAGTTTTCTTAAAGCTTCTGGTAGATATTTTTAAGCCAGTTTCAAGGCTGTATTTCTATAACTCGCTAACTAAGATCTTCTTTATTTCTGAGTCAGTAACAAATACTATAATGAATCAAATTATTTATTCATTGATATTGAGATGTTTATTCACAGTTCTCCTTTGTTAATGTACTAATTAAATTAATGCACGTTTCATAATTTGAAATACTTTTGCACTCCAAGTATACACCTTTTGGACATAATATATTTATATTTCTCTGCTAACACACTCCTGAAATTAATTTGCTAATAGTTCATTTATGATTTTCATATCTGTATTCATGAGTTTTCTGTGCTTTCTTTGTTAAATCTTGATATCAGAGTTATATTACACCCATAGAATTATTTGAAGAAAAGTGTATTTCTTTATGTCAGTCTAAAAACATTACATAATAAAGAAGTTACCTCTATAAAGGTACAGTTAACTTCATCCATAAAACACCCCACGACTGATTTTCCCATATCACGGCAGATTAGCTCTCAATATTTTCCCTGACACTATCAATATTTCTACTATTCCTTAGGTAAATTTTTGTCATTTGTGTCACTAGAAAATAATTCTTACTAAGATGGTTAATTTTTAACATAAACCATATCTACATCTAAATGGTTTGGCTCTGTATTGCCACCCAAATCTCATATTGAATTTAATCTCCAGTGTTAGGAAAGGGACCTGATGGGAGGTGGTGATTGGATCATTGGGGCAGATTTCCCCCTTGCTGTTCTCATGATAGTGAGTTCTCATGAGATCTGGTTGTTTAGAAGTAGGTAGCTCTTTCCCCTCCTCTCTCTCTCTCCTGTTCCACCATAGTAGGATATGCCTGTTTCTCCTTTGCCGTCTACCATGATTGTAACTTCCCTGAGACCTCCCGAGCCATGCTTCCTGTACAGCCTGTGGAACTGAGTCAATTAGCCCTCTTTTCTCCGTAAATTACCCAATTTCAGATAGTTCTTTATAGCAGTGTGAGAATGGACTAATACAGTGTTGCCTCTATATGTAGAATGGTATTTATTTTCTCATTCCTGCCATTATTTGTTTGTATTTTTAGCTGGTTAAAGTGTTCAAGTTTGCCCATCTCATTGAAATTTTAAAGAGTTTGCTTTTAATTTTCTTGATCATCTTTACTTTTTATTTCTGTTTGTAATTTAGTTTCTATGTTTATCTCTAGTAATTCCTTTTATTTTCCTTAAGCTTTTCTTTTCTAGGTTTTTACTTAATTTGCATAATTTATTAGCTTTCATTTTTTTTAAGTATATGCATTTTTATGCTATAACTTTTCTGCTGAGTACCACTTTGGCAAGATAATATATCTCTTGATAGATGCTGCCTTTAATGTCTTTTAGCATTAAGATGGTTGTTAATTTTAGTTTAAACTTTATACCACAATTTATTTAGAGAATCATTTCTGAAGTTTTACCTGTAGAGCTGTTTTAAACTTCTAATTTTATTACATTATATTCATGGAATATGGACTATGTTAATTTTGCTTTGGGAATTAATTGAAACTTTTTGCAGGCATAATTTTTAATCTATTTTTATATGTCCTATTTGTTCTTGAAAAGCTGTGTGTTCTCTATCTTGGCAGTGCCCAGTTCTTTTCTTTCTTTCATTGTATCTATACCACACATATTAATTATGTTCATAAATTTTAACATTAAAACTAAAGCATATATTAAAAGAAAAAATTCTCAGATCGAATAAAAATTCATACCATCTACAAGAAATGTTGAACTGAAAAGAAATTGAAAAGAGATGTCAGAGAGACAAAAAGAGAGAGGAATATATAGTATTAATACCATAGTTATTAGAAGCATTAAAAATTATTTTAAAATAATTATTCAAAAGGAAATAGCATTTTATTGAGAAATAATATATTCCACAATAAAGGTATAAATTTTAGAAATATTTGTGCATTATGAAGCTCAGCATATATATATATATGTGTATATATATATATGTGTGTGTGTGTTTGTGTGTATGTGTGTGCATGTGTATATATATATATATACATGATGACAATGCAAAGGAAGGTTAATGGAATTAGAAGATCTTAACATATTTTCCTTAATTCTCAAAAAACAAGATTAATAAATCGTAAAACATTTATCAGGAAAACTTTAACACTTCTTCAAGACATACAAACACACCAATTATAAAGAAAAGGAAATTTCCTCAACATTATAAACAGCATGTACAAAAAAATCTACAATTAACACCATACTCAATGTTGAAAAACAAATGAATCCCTAAGATTGATAATAAGGTAAGGATACTTACTCTTGCTACTTTTATTTAATATTATATTAAAGGTCGTATGCAGTACAATAAGACAAACAAAACAAATAAGTCACAAAGTTTGTGGAAGGAAGGAATAAAAGAAAACTTTTTGCTTGCATTTGACCTAACTGCCTATGAAGACTATCTAAAGATTTACCAAAAACATTGCTAGAGTAATAAGTAAATTTTGCTATGTCATGAGACTAATATATCAAAATTAATGTATTCCTACACTAGCAACAAGTAACTGAAAATGAAATTTCTTAAATAGTATTTGTCAGTAATCAAAAAGAAAATATTTAATGAAATTTTGCAATATCTCTACACTAAAAACTAGAAAGTATCACTGAAAGAAACTAAGCATTTCTAAACAAATGGAGGAAATATTCATCTTATGAATTATAAGACAGTGTGAAGGCATTCATTCTCTCAAAACTGATTTACAGATCAAGCACAGTAACTATCAAATCCTAGCAAGATCTATGTTAAATGTTGACAAACTGATAAGATCAGAGAATAGCCAAACATTTTGAAAAATAACAGATGCTGGCAAGGATGCAAGGAAAAGTGAACTCTTGTATATTACTAGTGGCATAGCCATTATGGAAAACAGTATGGTGACCTCTCAAAAAACTAAAAACAGAACTACCATATGATCCAGCGATTCCGCTACTGGGTAGTTATCCAAGGCAAAAACAAAAACAAACAAACAAAAACAACAAAAAATATATCAAAGGAACACCTGCACCCTCCCGTTTATTGCAGGACTATTCATAATAGCAGACATAGAATCAACCTAAGTATCCATCAGTAGATAAATGGATAAAGTAAAGGTGGTATGTATACTCCCTGGAATACTATTTGACCATAAAAATTCATGCAATCTTGTCATTTTCAGCAACATGGATGGAACTGGAGATCATCACGTTACGTGAAATATTCCAGGCACAGAAAGACAAATATCACATGTTCTCACTTATATGTGAGAGCTGAAAAAGTTGATCTCAGGGAGGTAAAGAGTTACCAGAGCCTGGGAAGCATGTGTCAGGAGGAATGAAGAGGGATTAGTTAATAGATACAAACATATAGTTAGATAGAATGAATAAGTTATAATGTTTGACAGCAGAAAAGGGTGACTATAGTTAATGACAATGTTTTGTATATATCTGAATATCTAGAAAGGAGGAATTGAAATGTTCTCAAGATATAGAACTGATAAATTTTCAAGATAATGGACACCCTAAATACCCTGACTTGATCATTTTCCATTCTATGCATGCAACAGAATACCACATGTACGTATATATTGACAAATATTACGTGTAAATATTTTTAAAAGAATAAAATTAGATGGTTTTTATTACCTGATTTCAAGACTTACAATGAAACTCATTTAATTAACAATATATTGGTATAAACATAGACATCCAAATCAATGAAAAAAATACAAAAGTCCAGAATACACCTGTACCTATATGATTGATTTCAACAAAGGCATCACCATAATTGAATAATCTTTCCAATAATCTCCAAATAATCTTTTCAAAAAACGATATTGGGAGGATAGACAACCATATGATATAAAAGGAGCCTTGATTCCGATTTCACATTATAAATAAAAATTAATTTGAAAAAGCAGAATGTGTAAATTTTTGTAGGGAAAGATCATTTAGATTGAATTTTTTTGTAAATAGAACTAACCAAAAGTTAAAAAATAATAGGAAATAGAAATTCAGCAATATTAAATAATTCTACTTTTCAAAAGATATCATTAAACTTATTTATGTTCAAACGTTTTTGGCAAGGTTGTCAAGTTCATTTGGTGGGGAAATAATAGCATATTCAAAAGACAGTGCTGGGTCAGCTGAATTTCTACATGCAAAAGAATGAAGTGGGATCCCTAACGCCCACAGCATATGCAGAAAATAACTCATAAATGGATCAGTGACCAAAATACATGAGTTAAAAACCATAAAAGTTATGGAAGAAAACATAATAATGTAAATATTTATAACATTTGATTTGCTATGAATTTTTAGCTTTGACATCAAAGGCATAAAAGGCAAAAAAGGAAAAATAGATGATTTGGACTTAATCAAGATTAAAATTTTTTGCATCAAAAGACATTATAAAGAAAGTGAAAATATCCTACAGAATGGGAGAAATATTTGCAAATCATATATCTCATGAGAGTTTAATATCTAAAATATATAAATAACTACTATAGTGCAACAACCAAAGGAAAATTCAATTTAAAAATGGATAAAGCACTTCATAGATATTTATTCCATAAAGATATGCTAATGGCCAAGAATTATATGAAGAGATGCTCAGCATCAATAGTCTTTGAAAAATGCAAATCAAAATCACAATGAGTTCCACTTCACACTTACTAGATGGCTGTTATCCAAAAACAAAGTAAAATAATGAGTGTTAGTGAAGATGTAAAGAAATTAGAACCCTCATACATTACAGATGGGGATGTAAACTGATACATCTATTACAGAAAACAGTTTGGTGATTCCTCAAAAGGCTAAACATAGAATTACATGCAAGTTAGCAATTCCACTCGTAGGTATGTACCCAAAAGAATTAAAAACAAAGACTCAAACAGATATAGCACTTGAATGCCAGTGTTCCTTGCAGCATTAATTATAGTAGCCAAAAGAAAGAAACAACTCAAGTGTTGAATGGATAAGCAAGACGTGATATTTATATCCATATTATGTGATGTATATATATATATATATATGTGTGTGTGTATATATATACACATATATGTATATATATATATGTATACACATATATGTATGTGTATATATATGTGATGTATGTATATATATATACATACATCACATAATATGCATATAATTCAGCCATTAAAAAAATAAAGTTCTCAAAGATGCTACAACATGAATAAACTTTAAAAATATTATGCTAAGCAAAAGAAACCAGACACGAAAGTACAAATATTACATGATTGCACCGACATGAAATATCTAGAATAGACAAATTCATTGAGGCAGAAAGTAGAGTAAAGGGTGTTGGGGGCCGGGAGGAGGAAAGAATGTAGAGTTATTGCTTAATGTTTATAGAGTTTCTGTTTGGGGTGATAAAAATGATTTGGGAATACATAGTTCTGATGGTTGCTCAACATTGTGAATGTAATTAATGCTTCTGAATTGTACCCTTAAAAATGGTTGCATCTTTAAATTATAAATTTTAATTTAACTTATAATTTAAAGGGCAAACTCTATATATTAAAAAGTAAAATGCATAGTTAAGAAATATAAAGATAAGCTACAAACTGAGAGAAAATATTTGTGCTATCCAACAAAATACTGAAGTCTAGAATATATGGTAGATTCTTACATTTCAATAATAATTTTAAATTTTAATAAATAAATAAATACATAGACAAAGAATTGAGCAGACACTTTACCAAAGATTATGTGCAGATTGCCAATTAGCAAATAAAAAGCTGCTCAATTCTATTAATCATCAAGGAAGTGCTAATTGAAATAATTTCACACCTATTAGAATGACAAAAAAAAGCTGATACCAAGTGAAGACAAGAATTTGAAGCAACTGGAACCCATTTATTTCTCATCATAGTGTAAAATAGTACAACCACGTTGACAAAGTTTGTCAATTTCTTATAAAATTGAACATCTACTTAGCATATATATCAGTAATCTCTCTCCTGGGTCTTTTCCCAAGAGAAATAAAGACATTTCACAGAAACATTGGTATATAAATGTTCACAGCAGCTTTATTCATAATAGTAAACACTGAAAACAATTCAAGGGTCCAGTAATGGGTGAATGTATTACTAACTAAACTGCTACATTCTTGATGTGGAACAATACTCAGAAATAAAAAGAAATGAGTTACTGATAAATGCCGTAGCATGGATGGATAAATCTGAAAATCTGCATGCCAAGGGAAAAAATCAGACATAAAATAGTACATACTGCATGATTTCATTTACATAAAATCCTAGAATAAGTGAAATTAATCTATTCTTATAGAATCTATTCAGTGGTTGAGTGGAGTAGAGAATAACGAGGATTGACTTGCTCTCAGATGCCAAGGGCATCTGTGATGATGGAAATAGTCTCTACCTTGATTAGCAAATTGGTTAAATAGGCATATATCTGTGTCAGAACTCATTGAACTTTATATTTAAAATGTGCATTTTATTGTATGTAAATTATACCTTCGTCGATTAAAAATACATGTCACTCAAATACGTGAATTAATCAAAGAAGAGTTCTCTATAATTATAGTATTAAGCATCACAATAATTATAAAGGAAAAGATTAATATGTTTGAGACATTTGAGCACAGAAATCTTTTAAATCACTGCAAAGCAAACTGAAACAGAAAAAGGAAAACATGCCAACAAACTTGTTTTATATATATATAATATATATATGACCATATTTTATATGTACCCACATCTATTATAGTTCTAAGAAGTTAATAAGAAGTTGAAACCCCCAAATCCAAAAGGCAAATTGTAATAAACAGGCAATTTCGAGAACAAGAGAAAAAATCATGATAAAAATATGAAAAGCTATTCAACTTCACTGATAATAAGGATGATGCAAACTAAAACCTCAGTGATAATAATTTTCATTTTCATAAATTTGGCAAACATTGGGAAATTTGGTAAGTTAGTATCAGCAGTATATAGAAAAAAAGTACTTTTATTCTTTCTTTTAAATATAAATTGATAAATTTTTAAGGGCTATTTGATAGGACAATGGAAATTTAAATTGTGTGAACCATTTTACCAGTGTTTCCCTTCTAGCTATGAAATTTAAGGAGAAGTGTGTATGTTTGTGTATTCAGTACTGCTTATAGAAGAATAGAAATATTATTTAATATAAGTCAAGATGACCATTGTGAACTGAAGTGAAAAAATCCAAGAAAAAATGGCAAGCTATGTATAATATCATATGTGTCAAAATACACATACAGAAATGAATGGAAATATAAACCAACCATTAATAGCAATAGCATTGCTCTCTTACACAGAAACAGAGATGAGCTCCATTTATCTTCTTGCAATGTTTTTGTTGTGTGTGTGTGTGTGTGTGTGTGTGTGTCAGTCTAGCTCTGTCACCCAGGCTGAAGTGCAGTGGTGCAATCTTGGCTCACTGCAATTTCCACCTCCTGGGTTCAAGTAACTTCCACCTCCTGGGTTCAAGTGATTCTCCTGCTTCAGCCTCCAGAGTAGCTGGGATTGCGTGCACATGCCACCATGCCCATCTTTTTTTTCTCTCTCTCTGAGACAGTCTTGCTCTGTTGCCCAGGCTGGAGTGCAGTGGCGCCATCTTGGCTCACAACAACCTCCACCTCCTGGGTCCAAGTGATTCTTCCACCTCAGCCTCCCTATTAGCTGGAATTACAGACACTTGTCATCATGCCCGGCTAATTTTTTATTTGTGTAGAGACAGGGTTTCACCATGTTGGCCAGGCTGGTCTTGATCTCCTGACCTCAGGTGATCTGCCCACCTCAGCCTCCCAAAGTGCTGGGATTACAGGCATGAGCCACCATGCCTGACCTAAATCTCATTGCATTTTTATACTGAAAAATGTTTGAGTGATATTTGATATGAAAATATTGATTCAAATCAGTGCTTACTGCTGTGAGTCCAAGTTTATTGTCCTCCTTTTAAAGATGAATACTATTCCTTCTTAGATATAATCTATTATATTATAATGATTTATCAGCATTTTAGGTCAGATTATTAAAGCTAAAGAAAATAAATTCCAAAAGTGTCAACTATGAATTTATACTATTTTCATTTTTTCTAGATTTGATAAAATTATAACTGTCATTAAATTTATAGATTCTCTTATTCTCTTCTAATGGGTACACATAAAAATATCCATGAAAATATACATTTCTAAATATTCTCCATCACAGTGTATATATTTATTTTTTGAAATTTGTATTCTTGATTTCTGATACAATACAGAGAGTTTTTATGAAACATCATTGATATTTTCCTCATTGTTAATTCTTTATGCATAAAATTGGCTATCTTTAATCATTTGCTTTTCAAATTTATTTCTTTCATAATACAGCCAAATTCAAATATTTGAGGGATGATATTGCTTCCTTTGTTATACATATCAGATATAGTCAATTGGCATATAACTACATTCCCCACCCTCTTCTCTGCCTCTCCTTGAACTGCAGAGAAAAGTATATTTCAAAGATTCACTCACCTTTAGCTAGGATTTTGTATGTGGATAGGTTTTAGTCATTGTGCTGGTGCAGACAGTGTATAAGTTAAGAAAAGCAAGGACAACTTCTTATTAATTAATTAATTTATTTATTTATTGAGCAAGCAAAGTCAACGTGAGGTTTGTCTTTACTTGTGGCCTGCTCAGCATCTGCATCTGGTCACCAGCTTTTCCTGTATTGAGAGGTAGTGCTGTGGCCGCAGCTACAGTCTCCCGATTTCTGGATTGCAGCTGGAACAGTTGTCCTTGAACTCTTTAGAGCAGTGGTAGCCCCAGACTCCCATTCTATGTCTTTTGTAAGTATTGAGTTCCCTGTATTAATTCTTTTCTTTTAAATTCTCATAATACTTGGAATGATTTTTCCCCACTAAATATTAACATCTAGAGTATTCGATATCCAAAGTAGTGGGGCGTAGACTGGGGTCAAAATAATACATAAAATATGTGATACTGGCTAAGAAAGAGACTGGAATGTTTGTGTTATCTTCTCCTTGATATTTTTTAAAATGTACCTAAGGAAAGTGTACCTGTACAAGCAGTAATGGAAGAAATACAGCTACTCCAAGAAGACTTTTCTTGCACCTAACTTGACTGACAGGCTAGAAATTTCAGGGCTTAGAAGTCTGGAAAAGCCAAACAACAAGAATAAGAGAAGCTCCCACTGAATGTCCTCTGTCAGAGACAAAATGGTATTGTTCCTTGTGGTAGATGTATCTATTTCCCTGTATCCCTTGTCATGTGACTTGCCATCCCTCATGCTAAAGATGTGCATGTTCTCTCATCATTTCCCTTGGGCTTGGTGATGTGACCACCTTTAGCCAATGAAATGTGGATAAAAGTGAATGTGGCCAAATTCACAATTGCAAAAACATGGAACGAGCCCAAATGCCCATTAATCAATGAGCAGATAAAGAATTTGTGGCTATATATATGATAGAGAACTTCTCAGTCATAAAAAGGAATGAATTAATGGCATTCACAGCAACCTGGATGGGATCAAAGTCTATTATGCTAAGTGAAATAACTCAGGAATGGAAAATCAAAACATCATATGTTCTTACTCATAAGTGAGAGATAAGCTATGAGGATGTGAAGGCATAAGAATGACTTTGGGGACTCAGAAGGAAAGGGTGGGAAGGGGGTGAAGAGTAAAAGACTACAAATTGGGTTCAGTGTATACTGCTTGGGTGATGGGTGCACCAAAATCTCACAAATCACTACTGAAGAACTTACTCATGTAACCAAATAGCACCTTTTCCCCAAAAACCTATGGAAATAAAAAATTTTAAAAAATTAAACAATAAAGGATTAGGATTTCATTTCGCCTGTAGGTGAAATGAAGAGGAATAAGATCTGTGCTATGAATCAAGCTGTGACTACAAATTCCTATAGCTAGAAGACAAAGGAATATATACATTAATAAAGGATAATATTATGCAAAAATAGTGATAGTGGCAAGATCTGAGCATAGGCCTTGAGAAGCATAGCAAATTTTTGAGGCTGTCTTCTCCCTCTGCAAGTCCCATTAGGGGAACCTCAGCTAACATGCCACACAAAGAGAATGAAAGAAACATGGCCTCAACCCATAGCTTAGATTTAAGTCATCCAGCTGAACACAGTCTACATCAGTTAAAGTTCAGCCAGTAGTGGGCACATGAGTGAATGAATGCTTTCTGTTGTATACCACTGAGATTTTGTGATTGCTGGCAACTATAGACTGATTAACCTCTATACCTACGCCTACTGATTCACATTGCTTCACAATAGCCACCATTCAATGGAGAAAGACAGAAGTGAGTTAAGCAGAGAGAACAGTTAGTAAATGTGCTCAGAATCATGACCAGACAAGATAATGGCTATTTTAACTTTCACATAAAAGTGTCTGGAGATAAACAGACCAGAACTCTAGTAAGTTTTGAGGAAATTACTTTACCAATGCAACTACAAACCTGGCCTTCAAAGCCATGTAATTGTTACATGAATAAAGCAACCTACAAATCTCCCAAAGGCATGTGCAGAAAGTAGGCTGGGAATGCTGGACAGAAAACAAGAAGAGCAATTTCTCCAATACTGATTTCAGACATAGCCACAGATAATAATAGACAAGAATTTCCAAGAGGGCAAAGCTGGGAGCAATGAGGAATACTAGACAAAGAAATTTCTTCCAGAAAGCATAACCAGCATTTGATCAAGGAATTTAGACCACTTCCAAGGCAGAGGTTTTTCACCCTTCCTTGCCAGCAGAGTTTTTTCATTGCTATAAACTATGACTACTGGCTGGGCACTATGGCTCATACCTGTAATCCCAGCACTTTGGGAAGCCAAGGCAGGAGGATTGCTTGAGCGCAGAAGTTCAAGACCAGCCTGGGTAACATAGCAAGACCCCATCTCTACACAAAAAAATAACAAATTTGGCCAGGCATGGTGGGATGCACTGTAGTCCTAGTTACTCAGGAGGCTGAGGCAAGAGGATTGCTTGAAATCCTGTGACTACTCTGTGATTTGCCTCTAATTCTTCCTTTTAATTATGGGGAGCGTTTAAAGCATCTGTTGCATATTGGGTATGTGTGAGGAGTGGGAACAGACATTAGTTTATATCTGATTAGTTAACCAGGAACCAAATCTGGAGCATATGAAAAGGATTGTACATCACGCAGGGATCCTAAATTTCTAGTTGAATACTGAAGATGAATGGAATTTGGGGTAGTATTCTTAGGGAAAGTGGTCAGTGAGGGAAATAAGTCATCATCAAATGAAATGTGTGTGGAAATGATGTTTACTAATCCATGTGGCTTATTTGGAAACATATGCTTGACATCCATTTTCTCTTTCCACCTTTCTATAGGATGGACCACCAGACTGTGGTTCCAGAAAGCCAGCCTTGACCTTGCAAAAAAGGGCAACCTCTTCAGAACTGGTGAACCAATGAGAAAGAAGAATTGCCCAGAACTTCATGGAGCTGAGCCATTTACCCATCCTGGAACATCCATCTTCCTCTGGATTTTTTTTAAATGGTTTTTCTTCTTCTTTAATCCACTAATTATCTCTCTTTTCCTCTCTCTCTCTCTCTCTCTCTCTCTCTCTGCTCCTTTCTACAGCAACATAGACTGTATATGAGTATATATTTTAATATATTTAATAATAAAGTACATACACAAATATTTACAGAACTGCTCAATCAGAAAAAAAGTACATTTAATAAATAATTGTTCATCAATGGCCTTAATGTGCTATAATTTATATTTCCACCAAATGAGTCCCAGTTACTTTTTATGTGTATTTTCCATGCTTGTTCACCTATTTCATTTTATACTAAATTTCCTTCTAATGTTTTGATTTTCCAATTAAATATTGGTCTGTTTAGATATTATCAAAATCAATATTTTTTTTTCTTTTGAGACTGAGTCTCATTCTGTCATCCAAGCTGGAGTGCAGTAGCATGATCTTGACTCACTGCAACCTCTGCCTCCCAGGTTCAAGCAATTCTCCTGCCTCAGCCTCCTGAGTAGCTGGGATTACAGGTGCGCACCACCACGTCTGGCTACTTTTTGTATTTTTAGGGACGAGTTTTCACCATGTTGGCCAGGCTGGTCTTGAACTCCTGACCTCTTGATCCACCTGCCTTGGCCTCCCAAAGTGCTGGGATTACAGGCATGAGCCACCACACCCTGCCAACTTTTTCCTCTTCTTATCATAAGTAAGAGCAATCTTAATCTTATGTTAGAATAATGGAACTCTTATTCCTAACACACAGATATAGCCTTACTCCACATTATTTTTGAAGCAGAACTTACAGACTAGTGTTTCCCATCATGCTGGAAATTTGGAAAAGTAAGTCATAGATAAATATGTAATAATCTTAGGTTTAAATGTGAAAGGTCAATATTTCAGGCAGTAATGGAACTTTATTTTTGTATTAGTCTTTTCCTCCTTAGTTCTTTTATAATATAATTGCTTCTAGCTTAAGAAACCCTAAGTTATTTGCAGTTTCAGACCAAGATAGAGTAAATGTACATTCTTTACTCTTCCCTCTAAATACAATGAAAAATCCTGAACATTATATATAAGACAATCACAAAAGGATTCTCAAAGTTGGAGGAAAAGAAACATACCATTTGAGATCCTTCACTCAAGGAATTACATGAGTTTCTTGATTTTGCTTTTTGCTTCATATATCTCAGACTGTGATGGAAGAGCCAGCAGTCTGGAAACAGCAACAACAGCATGCAAAACACACCCCATGGAAAGCCAGCCCTCTCAAGCCAAAATAAAGAAAAGAGGAAGGCTAGCAAAACAGAAAACGTTCAGATAATAGGTACCCTACTTCAGACCAATCACCCCAAAAAATAACAGCTCTGTCCTAAGACCATCAGCAAAGGCCAAGCAAATAGCTTGGACCCCTACAACTAATCCCCCTTTCCCCAGTACCTCTCTTGCAGTAAATGGAACCACCAATAACCCAACTGCTCTAAACAGTTTCTGGTATTTCAACAACCACGTTCTGTCAGCTCTCCTTCTCACATATCCTTCAACATGTCTTCTCTCCCAATATTGTTTCCACCGCCAACTCTTCCTTTAAATACAGAGAAAGCCTTATTGTTCTCTCTGCACTCTCCATTCACAATCTTATCCCAACCTAGTCTTCATTGCAGCCAGAGTAACCCTTCTAATACATGTGTGTTATCCCTCCACTAAAAATCCTCCAATGGCTTCCCTGTGCCAAAAACACAAAAGTCAGATTTCTTTGTATTCCCTTCACCATTTATTTTTCTAAAGATAGAAAGAAAATAACCTTCTCTCTGAAATTTTGCATAAGGAAAGAAAATCTCTAGTTTTATATTTTTTAACCTCCATTAAAGTCATCAATATCATGAGGTGCTGTATTCACACTTAAATAAGCATACTTCAGGAACTACAGAAGCAGAGGAACAAGTTATACTGTCTGGTGTAATTTGAATATGAAATCTATACACTTATCTTCTCTTCAAAGAGCAACAAATTAAATCAAATTATTTTCCAAACATCACTGTGGACCCAATCCTCCACACTCCACATACACATTTATTTAATCTGATGACTGCATTTGCCAAACCTCAGATATAGTAACATCCCTAAATTGTATGCTTACAGAAACCATTTTCACCAGATGAAAAGAAATTGCAAAGCATTCTAAAACTTCATCTAGTGTGAACTTTTCACAAACTATATGTTTATTTATGCAGAAATTGTACATGTGAAGTTATGCAATCGTTAACAAGTTTATGCTCCACTTTCTCTAAGCTTCCTTGTTACTCCTTAAGCAATTGCAACTCAACAAGTGGAATATTTATTTCTATCCATGCAATCACCAAAAGTGAAAAATAAAAACTATTTCTGTATTTCTATACCATAGAATTATTGCCACTATGTGCAACTCTAAACACACTCCGAGGTCTCAAATTAAAAGAACACGTCTGTCTTAGCATCTACAGAGGTAAAATAATTTGTTCAGAGTACTTGCTACTAATCTCTAAGTGGAAACTTCTCACCTAATAATTTAATTTTTCCTGTTCAATGACAGCAGTGTTCACCAACACATACCTGACTTCCAAAGCTCATGGTATCCCATTTTCAAGGACTGAAACTAGTAGTCCTTCAAATATTTGATGAACAGACAGAAGGAAACCCCCTTTTTTCCTCTTGGTCAGTAAACAAACCCAGAGAGAATAGCTTTCCAGCATGTTGAAGATGCTCTGGCAGATCATTAATCCCAGAAAAATCTCTCCAAACTTACTGATGCGTAGATTCCATTTTCAAATTTCTCATTAGTTCCTCTTTATGGATTAAATGCTGATGTTCACGAGTGAATGCACACAGCTTCAGCTGATGGATGTAATTGGGTTGTAATGGATTTTAGCTGCTGTTCCTTCTGATCTAGCCAATTTGAAATGCAGTATCAACGTATTCTCCCCATCTCTCGGTAGGGAATGAGAAATTGAAACCTACAAGATGAAATTTATCAACTTTCATAAAGTCAGCTTCAACCATCATAAAACTGTTAAACTTCTCATTATCATTCCACCGCAGTTATTTCTCGAACTCTGGTTTAGCAGTGAAAGTATTAAAGTGTATTTGGAAGAAGTAGAGTTGATCCTTCAATATCCTGTGTGTCCTCAGCATTGATTTAGGTGCTGTAAATATTACCAAGTGAGGATGACATTAACACAGCAAAATTTAACACCAGAAACATAAAATGACAAGAAAAGATTTAAAGGTTGCAAAACCTTCTGCAATTTTATATTTAAAGCATGATTTACAGCTATACTAGGTTCAATAACAAAGATTACATGTTTCAACATCTCAAAAATGGCTACTAAGCTGCTCTTCTGGTGTATTTTGGTGTCTCTTGGTACTGAAACGTCTGTTGATGACTGGAAGACATGGTTTGGGGAGAGCCCCCAAAAGTTGTAAGCTGTCATAGTCACCCTTCGTTTTCTACACTGTCATATGTATGTCACAACCAGTAGTTTTCTTTGGTTCTATATTTATGAGCACTATCACAGCAAGGTCCAGAATTTAATTAACTTCAAATAGACTGAACTTTCCTTTTATTACTAACAATGGAAGAATATCTACTCTATTTAAAATTTTCAGTGAAAGGTACCAAGGAAAAACAATTCCCCATTCCTACCAGCCTTAAATCATCCTTTTAGATTAGTGCTGAAATTCAAGGTTCTCATACAGTTCTAAAGTTTACTTAAATAATACCAGGAACGCTACAAAACAAACCTCTTCTATTTTATTCTATGGAGACAACTTATCACTGATAAAATTAGAGAACATAGGCTAGCTAAAACGATAGAACAAAATATATTATCTAATTCTTGTAAGTTGTCTCTGAAATTTACACAACATTTTCTTTGTATTATGCATTTTACAAATCTATAAGAGGGCAACTGTTGATGGGGTCCATAAAAGTTAGCCAGCTTAGGTACCATACTTATGAGAAAATGAAAAGGATTAATGTCTCATTTGCTTTTCATGAATAATACTAAGCAGCACATACATTTCATTTAGCATCTTCAAATCACTTGACAAACATTAAGTAATTAATTAAACAGAAGACCGCTATGAGCTTAATTAGAACCCCTCCCCCCATGGACACACAATGCTTCTTGGTTCAAGTAGGTTTTTGAAAAAACAAGAATAACCTTTCTAGTGATATTTGATGCCAGTTTGAGCCCGGAAAGTACCTAGGTGCATGACAATTAGATGTTTTCAAAAAGGTCAATTGGATTTTGTGTAACCTCCAAAATGGGATATTAATTTTTTTAATCTCCTCCCACCCCCTGGAATTGCTTTTCATGCTCACACACACACCAAGAAACAACTGGCTTAATCTGCCAAACAAAAATTCTCCCTCCTACTTGAAAGACCATGCCCAGAACAAAATTTACGACAAATTATATTGCATTAACATTCAACAAAACCTGCAAAGGAAGATATCATTTCAAAGCAAAAAATGATTTTATTTACTCCTGTAAACTGATATTAAAATCAGTACTTACTATCTACAAAGACAATCTTTTTCTGACCCATAGGGGAAAAACTGATTCAGAGCAGTAACAAATTTTGTCTACAAAGGCCTACCCATTGACACAAAGTAAAATGTAAGTTATTTATTACTCATTGTTTTTATTTGTATCTGACCTAAAGATTTCAAATATAATTTTTCTTAGTGGGATGACTCATTTCAAACATCATGAAGCTCAGAGGAAAAAACGATAGATGAATGTCATGGTCATTGTATAAACCTTATATTGCTGATTGCCCTCATGTCATGTAAACTCCCTAAGGTGACTCACTGAAGAGGTATAACAAGAAAGGTAACCCCAGTAACACTGTCTTCTCTTTGCTTTGGGAGTTTCCCTCCTAGCAACAAAAGACTTTCAAAAAGAAGAGTGCACAGTGGGTTTATGATGCACTTAACAAATACGCTTCATTTCAATCATAATTCAAAGAAACTTTTGAAATTGTCTTTGTGGACAGTACTTGTACTACTAAAAAATACTTGAATTCAATACTTATTTTTCATTAAAAATAATATTAGGGACAACTGATGCCATTATTTATACATGGTAAAAAGGTTTTGGCTATTTCTGAAAATCAACTCTGTTGCTGAAAAGGTGAAGATTGGCTATCATTAGGTTGAAATAATTTTTTCAAGTGTGCTCATTGCTCTCAGAACAATTTCAAAAGAGACATTTCAAAAACAAAATGTTGTGAATTTAGATAGGCTTATATTTTGGTAATTTTATTAAAAAGGAATCTAAGTCATTTTTGAGAGTTTTTTGATATACTTACTCTAATGTTGTCTTTCCTTAAGACAAAAGTCTTTTATCTCTCCAGCTGATCATTTATATTTTGAAAATTGTTTCCATCACACACAATTTCCTTTCTTATCTCAGAGACATTAAGATTTGTTTCATACACCTGGCTCCACATACAATGCTGCAGCTGAAGTAAAGGATCACTTAACTCAAATCTCATCATAGTGATACCTGAGTCATTCGGAGGAGAGGCGGACAGACCTATTACCTTCCATCTAGAGCTTGAAACACAAAGCTAGTTTATTACATTCATTAGGTGGGCAATAACAGTCAGCTGTCTGATTTTTATATATTTACAAAATAGATCTGGGATGATTTGTTTTGGACTCCAAAATGCTTTCTGCATCTTTAAAATTATGCAAAAAATAAGGTCTTCTCTATTGTAGAAAGTCTGGATAAAGCTGGAAGCCATTATTAGCAAACTAATGCAGGAATAGAAAACCAAATACTGCATGTTCTTACTTATGAGTGGGAGCTGAATGATGAGAACTCATGGACACATGGGGTGAGTACCGAGAACCAGCCAGGCCGTGGAGACCCCCACCCAGGTGGCACTGAAGGAATTGAGAGGCAGACACCCAGATAGAACAGCAAAGTAGGTTTATCCGGGAGGCCAACAGCCTTCCGAGCTGAGAGCCTCAGGGACTGACAGCATTCCAGACTGAGGGGCTCGAGCAGACCCTGACCCACGCATTTATTCTCTCTGAACAAGTGATGACTATTAACAAACAGATGTTCGATATTTTCTCATAACACAAAAATATACCAAGTAGGCAGCTGGTGCCTGCTAACCACTGATCACAGACAACTAAAAAGTATTCTCCATGAGGGAGCCATGAGGGGAAGGTCAGATGTCCCGCGCTTAAAGAATTGTTTTAACCGGTGCCTGATATTTATATATCGTCCTGCCACTTTAGAATGCCCCAGTTAGTTTTCTACTTGGCAGGTGCAGGGGGACTGGCTAGGTTTTACTTGCTATCGTTCTTCCTTGCAAACAGTATATTCCATCATATACTCAGCATTTCTCAGCAATAATACACTCAGCATTTCTCAACAGGTGAAGGGATCAAAACACACTGGGGTCAGGGAGAGCATCAGGAAGATGAGCTAATAGATGTCGGGCTTAATACCTGAGTGATGGGTTGATCTGTGCAGCAAACCATCATGGCACTATGTAACAAACCTGCACAACCTGCACGTGTATTTCAGAACTTAAAATAAAAGTTGACTTAAAAAAAGAAAGTCTACATCTACAATGACTTTTAAGAGAGATTCTAAAGCTAAGGTAAATAAAGAGGGACAGAGAAAGGTGATGGAGAGACAGCAGAGATTAGGGGGTCAAGCGATCAGATAAAGATGTTTTTAGTTTTTTCAGCAATGATATAAACTTGAAGTTACCAGTGTTATTATGGTAAGTTATTAGGAAAATTGTATAGTTATACCAAAAGCAAAGAAAAATAGCAGGAAAACATTTCTAGGTATAGTTTGTTTTGTTTTTAATTTATTAAACGTTTTTAGATATAGACATGAGATTATTGAAAGGACAAAACAAAGAAAAAGATGAACACATTCAAAAGGTTAGCAATGTCAAATGAGCATAATATACTTTATGCTTTTTATTGACTTTTTATTGTTTCCCTGTCTTCTAAAGGTAGGCTGTTTCATGTTGGATATGCTTCTCTGCATTACAACCTCTATTTCTGTCCTGAACCAGACTCAGTCAATCTCTGCACAATATTAGTTAGTATTTCCTGAGAATCCAGTGAATATTCATCTATCTGTATAGATTAAATTATTAGCTTGTGCTGCTGAGAATCAGGTTCTCGTTCTTTTTATTTTTCTCTACTGCCACCCTCCACGTAATTTAAGAAATCCTAAACTAATTATCCAATTTCAGCCAATGCAGAGCCTAAGTTTCATGGCTTTATTATCTTTATTATAAGGCTCTTCAGCTCCACTTCAAAGGCAGTTAAAAGATTGGCATCAACACTAAATTGTACAGCAAGGACACTTGGCGCTAAACTCTTTTTAATGCTCCTCAGTGCTGAACCTGATTTTCTTATCTGCCCAGATTATGCAAAATTAATCAATTCTTTGAAATAGCAGGGAGATATTGTTTCCGTTAAGAAAAATGATTCAAAGAAATAGAACTGATCTTTCAATATATTTAGAGAGTAAAAATGCAGGGAAAATCCAGAGGGATCACAGAATCCCTCGTTCTACTCACTGCCTTTCTATTTGATTTATAGACAATCTCTTAAGTCTTTCTGGTGGAAAAAAAAATAAATCTTATAGGAAGGAACAAGCAGAATCTATTTCAGCTTCCAAGAAACTCTCCAAAATAGCAGCACCGACAGTGAGAACACTGCCTGGGAACTGCAATGGATAATTCAGTGTCTCAAAGCATATTTGCCACCACATATTTAGCTTGGTCCAATAGATGTATTACTGATTTTATTAACATCTGGCCAAATTCAACATCTCACACTCTTTCCAATAAATATCGTTATTTTCAATGTCTCCCCTTGTCTCTTACACATGCCATTACATTCATACAGTCTCTCACACATGCAATTCTATTATTCTACATGTTTAGCCACAACTTTCATTCTCTGAACCTTTATATATATATATATATGTATATGC
>PVKP010030114.1:0-28258 GCA_004027715.1 Plecturocebus donacophilus
AAAAAAAAAAAGCAATGGTCATGAAATAGTTTAAACACATTGATTACCTGACAAAAATCTCAAATTATTTAAAAAGTTATAGTTCATTAAATTTCTAAAATGTAATTAAATTATGCCATATTTATATAATGCAAAGCAGTGTGCTAGGTCGAATCCTTAAACTTTTAAATTATATTATCAGTAGTTCTTAAACAGTTCTGAAACAGTACTATCTAGGAGCTTGTTAAAATGGAGAAACTCAGGATTCTGCCCGATCTGTCAATTTGGGATATCATGAATTAGGATCCGAGAATCAAAAAACTCCCTAGATGGTTCTAATGGACATTGATTTGATACCCAGTAGTAGTAATATAGTATTATTGAAATTAGGGTAAATAGAAATAATTTTTCTTTTTTTTTAACTTAAATTACTTTTTGATGCCTCAGATCTTTTTCATAAAATATTTCTCACCATATAATGGTCTGCTATCTCTGATCAGAGAAATGCTATTTTACTCTTATTAAGTTTTTTTATGTACTTAATAAGACTAAAATAGCATTTCTCTGATCAGAAATGATTTTACTCTGTACTAAACAAGATAAAATTCAGAATTCCAAATTCAGAATAGGTATTGACCAATATGGGTGTATCCACAAGAGTGATACTTGTGGATAAAGTAATGAAGCAAGGTCTGAAAATGATCTCTTCAGAAAACAGATTAAATGAGCTATCCTTTGTGTTTAGAAAAGGAACACATTATAGGGAGTCATATTTAATTGCATTTTCAGTATCCTATGTTATATCCTTTTCATCAAGACAATTGATTTAATACTATCAGTCTTAGAAGCTTTATACTTAAGGGTGTTTTGCTCTTATATTTAAGGCTGTTTTGCATCAACACTTGAATTGACTATTAAAATCCATTTATAGTGCAAGAGGCATGAGAGGAAGTAACGTGGCACTGACAGTATGTTATTAAAATATATTTATAATCTACAGTTTGGTCTGTTGATGTTCATTTTTATGTGTGGACTAAGTTTCTTTATGTATTTGAGTGTTTTGAGTGTGTGAGTGTGTGTGTTTGTATGTGTGCATGTTTCTCTTTCAGTTAATTTGTCATCCAAGCACTTCTACCCAGGAGTTCGTCTAACTGCAAAGCTTGAGGGCACAATCCTTTGCAGACTGCCCTCACTTCTAACACCAACTGCAAGTTCTGAAAGTCACTGTTAGGTTTGATAACTTGTTAGAAGGATTCAGAACTCATTGCAAGCGACAGTATTTAAAGTTACAGATTATTATAGGGAAAAAACACAGACAAAAATCAGCCAAAGGAAGAGTCATATAGGGCAGAGCTTGGAAGGGTTCCAAGTGTGAACTTTTCCCAGTGGAAGCAGGATGCATTACCTTCCCAGCATTGATTTGTGACAATGTGCACAGAGTATTGCCAACAAGAGAAACTTATCCAAGCCTCTGTGTTCAGATATTTTTTTGAAGGTTCATTATATAGGCATGATGATTGATTGCCCCATGGTTGAACTCAGTTTTCAGGTCACCTGATATGGTCTGACCAAAACCCTCCTCCCTAAATCACATGATTGGTCCTTCTGGCATGTTTATATTACAACCTAAGATTGTTGGGTATGGCCAGTTCCCAACCTAAGCAAAGATACTTGTATCAAGTATAACATAGATACCTCCCAGAAGCTAAATACAAAGGCAGTACCTTTATTTGGGCAAGACAAAATTTTATACTACATAGTTTTTTAAAGCAAAAAAGATTAAATAAAAAGATAGATAGTATGGACCCTAGTATATAAGAACAACATAGGGGCCAGGTGCGGTGGCTCACGCCTGTAATCCCAACACTTTGGGAGGCTGAGGTGGGTAGATCGGTTGAGACCAGGAGTTTGAGACACCTTGCTAAACCTGGCTCTACTGAAAACACAAACATTTGCTGGGCACTGTGGCATGCACCTGTAGTCCAAGACACTGGGCAGGCTGATGCAGGAGAATTGCCTGAACCCAGGGGGCAGTTTGCAGTGAACTGAGATCATACCACTGCACTCCAGCCTGGGCCACAGAGCAACACTCTGTCTCAAAAAAATAAAAAAATAAAAAATAAAAACCATAAGAAAAAAGTGACAAATTGTGTAAGATGTATAATAAATATTATTTATCATCAGTGGTGTGAATGTTCAAGATTTAGAAATAGTTATTAATTATGAAGTATTGAGAACCAAACTACATTTGAAAACCAGTCTAGGAAGTAAATAAACTTTCTGGAAGTAAAATGTCGATAGAGAAGGTAAATTGCTTCCAGGTGTTTTCAAGCAATCCCTATTCAATTATGAATAACTGGGATAAAATCTGCTTAATAAAAAAATGCTATTTTATTAAAAGCATGCTTCAAATCATAATGCTAGAATAATAAAATATATTAATTTATTTCTAATAATCTGTTAACATATTTTTTCATCAGAGGTAACTTTATTAGTGTCTGAGAAGAAATTTTTAAGGATAACTATTTACAATGAATAACTGAAAAGCCAAGTAAAGCTCAAGATTGAATAAGTTATAGTTATTGGGGATAGAAGTACACAATTTCAATACTTTAGGTTGAAAATGTTTTCACATCACTCATTTCTGCTTGTCAATCTTAAATGATATGTAAGTGATTAGGTTTAGTCAAGGTATATTGCTGTGCTATTAATCAACTTCATGTGTGACTCAGGAATCACTGGGACAGACATAGATGCTATTTTTGCTCAGAATTCCTTCTGTAGCACTGAGCTCAAAATTTAATTTCCTACATATCAAAGTGAAACAATTTACATAGCTATGCTCATTTTATAGGAACTTTTGGCAAAGTACAAATAAGTATATGCTTCCTGGAGAACTCTGGTCTCTGTTAAATTACTATGAAAAAGTACCAACAAATGATCTGAGTGATATGATAGAATCTTCTATTCTTGAATGGAAAACATTATACAAATGAAAGTCACTAAACTATACTATTCTAATGCATAATAAATTTAAGCATAAATGATTTCTGCCAACTGTTATAGTATATAAATTACTGGTAAATTGTTCTGAAGCATTTCATTGTAACAAACATGGAGCTGCAATAATTGTCCCCTCATGGGAAGTAGAAAACTGTGACATTTAAAAATTTTATTCCAAACTTTTATCACTTAAATGGGAAAGAGTCCTGAACTTCTGGTAATGTTGGTAGATTTTAATCTACATTTTATTTTTTCCTTTGCATACAAATACAGATTTAATTTTACCGTGGACATTTTAACAGTGTTGGCCACCTCCAAATTTAAAATTCCAAATTAGATTTTCTATAGACTATTATCACTCTTTCTTTTGCTTTTGCTCACGTTGTTGATGGATTTTAACTGAGAATTTCTTAAGCATTGTCAGTGGAAGCAGTTTTATTGTTGTGTTGTGTACCTCAACTATTAAAAGTATCTGCTAGTTTTGATCTTTTGAAAGAAAGAGTATATTGTTAGGGCCAGCTTTTCTTAGTAAATCATGAAATTATGAGTTGGAAGCAATTATTCTCTTCCTGTTGAGATCATATAACTATGCGATTTTCTGAGTCCATGACAAAATGCTAACCTATAAACAACTTTCTTGTATTTCAACCTTTGGATGGGATCCAAAGAGAGTTTTATCCTGAATTCTATGTTATTACAGATCATGATCTAGCCAAGTTCTAGCCAAGTGATCTAGCTAGTGTACTGAATGAACAAAAACATTTAAACATTTAATTTTAGGAGTTTATTTTAAAACACAGTTGTGTTAACTATTTTGTTTCTATTGCAAACATTAAGGAAAATGACCAACTTAGTTTCAAGGCATAAAGAAATTTCCTATTTTTCCCATAGAAACATTGAAGTCTGAGAGGAGAAAAACTGATTATTGCTTTACGTTTGGAAATGTTCTCACAGACATCATTGACTTTTTCCATAAAAAGTATTGTTTTCATATGTATCATTTAGTGGATATAAAATTTCCAAATAATTTTAATGTCGAAGCCATAGGTGACTAAACTTTGCTGCTTTGACTCTTAGGATACAAATGAAAAAAAGATAGGACTAGGGACTATTAAGACACATTATCAAGTGACAGATGATATTGCCTTTTTTTTTTTTTGAGACAGAGTCTTGCTCTGTCACCAGGCGCCAGGCTAGAGTGCAGTGGTGCGATCTCAGCACACTGCAACCTCCACCTCCCAAGTTCAATCAATTCTCCCAAGTAGCTGGGACTACAGGCGCCCGCCACCACGCCCAGCTAACTTTTGTATTTTTAGTAGAGACAGGGTTTCACTGTGTTAGCCAGGATGGTGTCGATCTCTGACCTTGTGATCCACCCGCTTTGGCTTCCCAAAGTGCTGGGATTACAGGCGTGAACTACCGCGCCCAGCCTAGTATTGCTTTTTAATAGGTATTCTCACTGACAAATAGAATGGACAAGTCAGTACTTAAAAATAGAAGTTGTTTTCTAAGTCCCAAGATGAGCATAATATTTCTTTCTTTCTGAAAACTATAAGATCTTCTTTACATTCTATAAAAGATTTAAATAATCCTCAGGAAATGACCTTTCTAAAGCAGAGGATGTCTTCCCTCTTATTATTCTGTATCTTGATGCTCCTGTCAAACGACGTGACATTTCCACAGAACTTTAAATAGAAATATGAAAGGACAGAACAGGAAGTACATTCACAATAATAAAAAATGTCTGGCTATATGACCCCAATAAGACAAGTTAAACGTATTACCACTATTTATTTCATATTGAAGGACCAGATGGTAGCCAGAAAAAATCATTGAGGATAAAGCCTAATTCAGAGTGATACTTGCACTATAAGCCCATAATCCTTTAAAGAAGCAATCAACTCAATCTCTAAGTCCTGTATTTTCTAGCTCTGTCATATGTGGTGTGTGTGTGTGTGTGTGGTGTGTGATTCCATATATGATTATTCAATAATTAGAAGCTTGATGTTTGTAACTTTTTGTACTTAATCAGATTAGAAAGCATATTACTATAACCAACAAAGTAAAGTTTGACATATCCAAATACAAAGCAAAATTTGTATTTAATTTATTATCTATCCAGATCTAGGAGCCTTACCATAAGTTATTTTTAATCTTTGATCTTGCTTTTTTATAAATTACACAATGTTTCAAAAACTCCTGTTTTCTAATGTGTAACTAGACATTAGCAGAACCTCCAAAAATAAAAGGAGATAAAAGAAGTGGTTAACATTTTTTTGAAAACGCGTAACAAATGTCAACATGTTTCTTTACCTGTTTCTTGTATATGTTTGCAATACTTCTCAGAACACTTTTTTTTGTTAAAGAATATCATGGATTTTCAAGAGGAGAATAAAAACTGTAGCAGTGTTTTCAAACAAATTTTATTATGAAGGTTTTAGTTTTCATGAAATGTTCATGATTTATATCTAGTAATTTAAGAAATATTCAATGAGTACTTGAATAATTATAAAAACAAAGCTTAACAAATCCTACTCTCACAGTAAACTATAGTGTCTCTTCTGACTAATATTCCATCGAAACTTTATAATAACTGAGAGGGGAGTAAAGGACTATAATTAAGTGCTTTGTATGTGCTATCTCATTTAATTGTCAAAAGAGACCTAAGAGTTAAGCCCTGTTATCCTCATTTTACAAATGTGGAAAGTGAAACCTAAGGGAAATTAAGTTAACACATTTCAAGGTCACATGTCTAACAAGTGATAAAAAGTCTGGATTTGAACCTGTGAACTCTTAGGAACACTATAATATATAGAGGACTATTGTTTGGTAACAGTCTGTCCTGTGAAAGACAAAAGCAAATATTTTGTCATGTGCATAAAAATTGGAGCTGTTATTTTAATTTCATAATATGGACAAATTGAATGCTGGGATACTAGTAGCAGAAATTTCTGTTGAACTAAATGAGCTATTGAAGTGCTAGCCTCCTCTGTTGTTTCTTCACATTCTGAAAATTCTTTTGGATTTTCTGAAATATTCATAATTTACATGGTGGTCCCTGCCAGCTGTCTCCTCTGCCATCTCCTGTTGTCCTGCCTTGATAGCTAATCATGTAGAATATATATAAGTGCCTGTATATAGTTCTATCTGAAAAAAAAAACGCAATCTATATGGAAGTTATTTTAGAAGTAGAAACAATCCATTATCTCATATTACCTATATATTATCTTTTCCCATTGGCAAGTTACTCAGTAGTTTACTGGATCTTTTTGAGTAGCAATTGCCAACAGAAGATTCAAGTTGATGTAATATTTAGTCTTTCCTATGATAGTACTAGCATTATGTGATTCTAGCCATGAAGAAAAAGATGGATTAGTCACATACTATCACCTGCCATGGTGAAAATCATGAGCTTTCCGCTTTGTGTTTAAATGCACCCTGAGTTCATTCTCTGATAAGAAATCATGTTCCCCAAGGCAAGTCTGTCTTTTTTATTGTCTTCACAAGGGTACTTTTTTTTTTTCCAGTGCAGCTATCCTTTTCTGATGTGTGTGGGGAAAGTTCCATTTTCCCTCCACTATACGGCAAGTATTCCTACCCCATATAGATGGAACAAGCCACTAAGAGCTGCTAGTGGAATTGGGAAAAACTACATAGACACAGAAAGTGGAAATTTGAAATGGCTTTGGAACTCAGAGTTGTGTGGACAGATACAAAGAAAAGTGATAAGTGAGCAGAGAATTACAGGTGCATGTAATGAGTAATTTTCTATTCATGTTAGGTACTAAAATCTGTGACTGGGTTTGTTTATGTAAGTATAAATGAAAAGGGATTAGTACACATTTGAGCTTATGCCATATACATGCTTTCTTTAAAAGGAAGGATGTAGTTTTCTCTAGCAGTCCAGAAACGGTACTTAGCATATAGCTTTTTACAATCCTTGCCTCTAATCTGAGAACACATAGGATTCTGTTGTGCACAGGACTATTTTCCAAGTGTTATGGTGGAGAAACAGTTGAAAATTACTCCTCTAAAAGAATATATTCTGAAATATGTCTCATTCCTACTTGTAGAATCATTATAGAACATGAATTTCAATTCTACCTGAGAAGAGATAGATAAATGACATTTCCCTAAGATTCCTTTAAAAGTTCTACTCCAGCCATTCCTCTTTCCAGCTCACACAGGGCATCCTCAATGATGCATATGAAAGTTGCACTTATTTATTCTCCTCATTAATCTTTGGTTTTCTGTGAGTCCTTCTGCCACCCGTTAGCTTCTTCCTGACCATAATACCCCTTCCCCAGTGTCAAACTGCTACACTAAATCTTGAAAACGGAAACACGGCTGTCAGCAGGCACCACATCCGCAGCTTCCTCTCAGCCAACATGGCAGAATCTAATCTTTGCTTCCCTGGTGTTTCGGTTTTTATTAAGTTGCTTATGTTCATATTAAACTTCATGGCAACAGCTGTCTCAGTCATCAAATCAAAATTATGCTTTTGATTTTTTTCCACCAACCCTTCGTTTCTATGCATTCTATAAGGTAAATACAAATTCTCAGTGACTCTGCTGCTTTTTATTTGACCCTAGTTTCCTATTTCCTTTTTCATAATTTATGGAATAATCAGAATGATTCTCCGATTATGAATCTGAGGACACAATAATAAACCAGAGAGAGGAAAAAAATACAACCCTTCTCATACATTCATATATCGCACTGCTAGCTAGTACCATCCTAAGAAGCCATGTTCTCCACTTTTATTGCTATTTACTTTAATAATATTTCAGTATTACTCATTATTTATTTCACTATCACCATATATAGTCCCCTTACCTCACTAGATATAACAGTTTATTAGTAAGGAAGAAGTCCTCTTCTGAGGCCCGTAACAGTGTTATATTACTATATTTTCAATTCACTTAATCCAGGTTAAATTGCTTGGCACATAGAAGCAACATAGTAGTTGCCTTTCACATAGTAGTAAGTTTCACTGTCATTTCTTTTTCTTCAAGATTAGGGAGGCGTTGTTCTAACTTTTTGTCAGTCTTATGCATCCTTAGGAATTTAATTAAACAGAAATGGTTAGATGCACGAGTGTTGCTCCTTAACATGATTTTCTGTTTCCATATGACCAAGGTAAATTCCTTCTCAGTTTTTCAATGTGGTGAGTGACACATGGCTGCATCTGACTTTGGGAACACTTGAAACACAGGCCTTCTAACCCCCTGCATAAAGGAGAGAATATCTGTTAAGCTGCTCTATGATTTCTGATAAAGAGTAGCACTCGTGGATATCGAATAAATAGAGAATAACAACATTTTGTACATTAAACATTTTTGTGTCAAATTGGGAGGGCAAATCACAAAAATATTCTGACAGTGCTTCAGGAATAATCAAGAGGACTCACTCACCACATGGACTAGCAAATCAGTGATGAAAATCCCAGCCCTGTTTGCTTGACCAGCCTTATCCCAAAGATTCACTCATCTTTGATGATGAGTATATTAGTGCTCATCATTTACTTGAGAGAACTATCATTTGAAAACAAGCTTTCTGTCAATCAGTTTATTAAAATAAGTTGAGGTAAATGCACTTTCTATGTCAGGCATCATAGTGTCACTGTCACGAACTATTATTACTGCAGGTACATAGAAACATTCATACACACATGCACACCTACATGCCTCCCTACATAAAACTGGGACAGGGTTGTGAATGTCCCTGTAATGACATGAAACTGAGCTAGGTCCACTATGAGTAAATGTGAAAAGTTGCTTTCATGAGTTAGAAAGTTCATCTCTCAGAATGGTCGTGAAAATCAATAAGCATTCTTAACCAAGCTTTCTAAGTAATTTCTGATAGAAAATCAGACACACTTGAAAGGTTATGCTAAAAAGTGTAGAATAAGTCAGTTCAACTGACTTCAGTAATTAAATCAGTCCAAGGCAATAAAATACAGCTTACTCTTAATGCTTTAGGACAAACGATTTGCCAGTATGTTTTTAAGAAGACTAAGACAGCATGCTAAGCATCTAGTTGTGGCTTTTGGGTAGATGATTTTTGTTGAAACTAATTTCCTTAAGATGTTTATCTTTTGGAAATTTCATCAGTAGCCTGCTTGAGACTATCTGGAACCCAGCAAAGTTAATTATGAATTTAATCAGACTGTAGATGAGAATCAGAAGATCTAACATCAGTACTTTGGGGGAATATGGTTGGGAATTCTGGGATCAGGGTTGGCAGATGCTCAGGTTGTCAGCCTTCAGTATTGTTTTCCCATTTTATGTGGTTATTAGTGTTGAGCAAAGCACCTCGGTGCTTTATAATTAAAGGGAGTAGATTTACCTCAGAGTCCCTGAGGAAGCTTTGTTGGTATAAATAATAAAGCACAGATGTAGAGGTAGCTGATAAAACTTCTTGTACAAAGGGCTTCTGTGTCCATTTGCGCATAATTGAGTTCTGTGTGTGACACTGTTCTTGAATTAAGAACAATGGATATCTTTGTGCCATCTGTTATGTTGTGTCTGTGCCAAGTGCCAACAATATAAGCAAAAAACAGTGGTTTGTGAGCACTATAGTGTACTAGCTACTAGCATTCACTTGGAATTTGATATTTTAGCAAGATTCTTCAGGCTATTAAGGCTAACAAACTACAATGACACTTTTTTTGTAGGCAAAATAACACCCCTAATGTTTGCCTGTTGCTGAATCATATTCGTGCAGCAACCTTTGCAACCCTAGAAGGCTTGAAGTTTTGTCTCTTTTTCCTGGAGAAAATGACTCCGTCGTTACTAGCTAATGGTGACTATCAATAAGGTGCATAAGAGTATTGTTAATGAAGAAGGATAAGTAGAAGAGATCTGTGATTCTTAACACTCTTTTCAGCTGATTAACCTGTTCACTGAAATTATGTATGGTCCATGAAGGTGTTCTTTGACTTTGCTTCGTGTTATTTTCATGATCAGTATAAGTTACCATCTCGGATGTGCAACTCACTGATGCTCGACTCTTTATCAGCTCCACAGTAAGCCATTCAAGCAAGGGTTTGTTTAGTTGTCAGGATAGGTGCCATATTCTATTGCTTAATTTTGAGAGAATATTTTTCTACTATTGTTTGGATTCTTTTTACGTATATAATATCTGTTTGACAGCACAGTATTTTGGGTAGCAGTAACTCAGGTAAGACAAGTATGTCCCCATGAAACTGACTCTTCTCCCAAAAATTATTTGGTCTAACCATATTATAAATCATGATACCATATACCTACAAGCATTAAAAAGAAGGAAAGTATTAGCAGGAATTTAAACAGGATAAAGCAATTCAGCATCCCTGTTACATAAAAACTTAAATGTATGATTATATAAAAATACATAATCCTCTAGAGTTGGTTCAGTTCTTTTCAACAGATTTCTACTGAGAAACACTTATACTTAAGTACTTGCACTGGATTCCTTACACAAATCAAACAAATTAGTAGTAGAAAACAAAATTGATACTACTAGATTATTCCTTATCAAGGTATTATTTTATATTTTTATTACTTCTTTCTAGCCAATTTCACATTATTTCAGTTAATCTTTATAAGAAATCATTGAAAAAAAACAGGAGAAATCTATATCTAATATTCACAAAATGCAAACGAGGAAATCGAATCACAGGGAAGGTCAGTAGGTTGGTTCCAGTAACTGAAGCTATCAGCTTGAGGAACTGAAAGAGACTTCTCTACAGTTGAGAAATAATCCACACTGTAGCTCTCTAAACCTCTTCTATGTTTAGAACACAAGTACTTACTATTGTGTAACCATTGTCTGTAGCTCTACTCTTTTCATTTCTTATTGCTGTATAACTATCTGCTAATGATTTAAGGGAGAATACGAATATGAAAAAATGTACACTACTGATATTTAAAGAACAATTACTAGTTAAAAGTATTTTAAGGGAAATTCAGCAAATGCCTACTTAGAAATTTCAGGATTAAGTACAATTTAGATTGACTATTATTAGGTCTAAGCTTAAGTTTTGCCAGCGTTAGCAAAACTGGGTGCTAAGTATGAAAGGGCAAAATGGAAACTTAAGTATAATTTTTGCATTTTTCTTAACAGAAAATTAGAACATGGAAGTAATTGTTAATTCTTTTGCAAATTGGCAATTGCAACTAACTATTAATCTATCAGTACTTTGATATGGTTGCCAGAACACAGCTAGTTAAACAGTTAAGGACAGACTGTAGTACTATAAATCCACTATGTAAGATTATAACTGGTGAACTGATGGACAAGGTAAGTATTCTTGAGAAATTTAATGGGAACAGCTGAATACAGGAATCCACTGGAAACCACTATTATGATCTTGATATAATTACATTGATTTTTCAGTTAGAGATGTGTGAACAGAAAGCATCTATTTTCTCATTGGAAATTTTATGGGTGCTTTGATTATATAAAATATAATCAAAAACAGAATTATATAAAATATTCAAAATATAATTGAAACAATCATATTTCCAATTAGAAAATACTTTCTGCTCACACACAAAAATAAATGCTTCCATATTTGTATGACAAATAGGAACACTTTTACTGAACATTATTAAGAAAGAGGAAGTAGGCCAGTTTGAGGAAGTTGAAATGTACACCAGATACTCATTTGGAATAGCAGGAAAATGAAATACTGAGTGTGATTTTCTGTGTTTAAAAATGTAAGTAAAGAAACAAGACTGATGATGCAGATTAGGGACCAGTAGATATGTCCTGGGGGTTGGAATCTAGAGTTCTGAGATATCCAGTGGAATCATACAAAATATTTGACATCTTTATTTAAGTAATATAATTATGTTTTAATACTAATATACTTACAGCACTATATGTGCACTTATATTAATATTTATAATATAATTAACATACTATGTTGTTACATATTAATATATAGTAATTCTAATATGAATTCTATTAATGTTAGTTATATTAATTCTATAGATTTACATAAATTAATATTCAAACTAATTTTATTGAGGGCCCAGTAAATATTATGAGGTTAGCAGTTTGTTGGATGGGGAAGAGAATTAATCAAAATTTTCACCCTCTCCCATCTGTTTTGAATGGCAAAGACAAGAAATATGTCGGTGAAAAGTTACCAAAGAACTGAAACTATTCTCCTTTAATGTGTGGAGTGCCAAAAACTTTAAATTTTGACACCTTCAGCACCTTGATATTACTGAAAACCAGGCCTGCAAAACAGAACAAGGAGACTGAATAAATTAAACAAGTTCTCAAATGTATGACATTTAACTTTTAATTCATCAGTGGCACTTGGGATATCTCAACTTTTGGTAGAAATTTTTTGATGATGCTTTGCTGGTAGCATACTTAAAGACATTATATTCATTTTTAGCGGGTGGGGGGAACACAACAATAAACACCTTTGTTACATGGGTGAAGACAGAAAACAAGGATTTATTTGCCTTTCCGAGCCTTGATTTTCCTAAGCTAGAACTCCAGCTCTTTGCCCTCTAGCACATAGCCATCTGCTCGGCCACACTGTCCCAGCCTTCAGACAATGCGTGCAAGAAAGCTTGCCCTGCTGGAACTGCTCCTCCAGGAGACTTTGGCATTCTTATTCCTTTCATTGTATTTCTTCTGAATTTTTTTAAGATCATTTTTTGTTTAAAATCTCTTCTTCCTCAGGAGTTAGCTTGACTCCCTTCTTGTGGCTCAGGAGCAGCGCATAGTGGGACTTGTGCCACTGATGGTATGGTGTGCTGTCAATGAGCACAATGGAGTTCTTCACCACGGTCTTGGTGCAGACCAGCTCATCATTAGACACATTGTAGGCAACATCAGTGATCCTAGTTTTTCGATTACAACACTCTGAGCCTCAAGAGAAATTCCCCACGTCCAGTCTCAGGGCATGGTATTGCATGGACTGTATGGATGTGGCGGGCGCCAATCTTGGTGTTGGCAGCCGGGGGCCCCAACTGGTACTTCCGCTTCTTGTGGTAGGGCTTTCTCTCACCCCTGGTCTTGCAGCGCTTGTGCCAGTTATCCCGGGAGATGCCCATCGCTCAGCACTGGCTGGAAAGAGCAAACACATTATATTCTTAATAGAAAATTACAAGATTCTGTTAATTTCCAATTTTTAAGTCCTAAAATATAACTGTGAAGAAAATTTCAGAAAATTGTATTTAAAAATTAAAAATAATATGACCACACTAGAAAATATATTTATCAGAAAAATATTAATGAGACTATTGGATTCAGCTAAGCAACTGAATAAGGTACATGATTATTTGCCAAAAACAATTTTATTTGTAATTCTCCTTTAACCAATATAATAATAAATATTTCTTTAGGAGTATGCATAGATATATGCTATATTCTACTTTTAAAAAATATTTTTGCATTAGTTTTTAAAGGAACTAATGTTTGATTATACCAATATATTAAAACTAATTTGTCAATCTGTATTTTATTTTAATAATTATATACCATTTTAATGATATTATTACACCATTTTAATCATAGTATAATACAATTTTAATAATTTAGGGACCTGCTTTACATGGTTTGGAAGATAAATTATATGGTTACCCTACTAGTCTTTCCATGTTAGTACTCGTATCATACAGTGTCTTTTATGTATACAGCTGAACTACTGAGGAAAATTGAAAAGTTCTTATTACAATACTTGTGTCTGACATCACTCTGAAATACTATGTCTGAAAGTATTTAATATTTAGGTGATGCTCAAATACTTTTGAATGAATGACTGGACTCATAAACCTGATTCTGTGCATATCACATAGTGCTCTTCTGAAGCTCTGAGTTGCACTGATGACATCCTCCCCTCCATCACTTTTGTCAGTATGCTTTTCGCTTTGTCAACTCTGTGATTTTGTTTATAGAATCATTCACCTCTGCGGTCAGTCCATATCTTTTAGATAACTAAGGCCCAAATATCTTAAGTAAAAATGCAGATTCAGAGACCGTACAATGTTCTGATTTTTATTCCAAGACCCTCTTTACTGTGAATGCTACCTTCTCACAATTTTCTTGACTTCCTTCTCTCTGTGTAATCAAAAGATTATTTACAAACCAAGTCACGATAACCTAGATCACTCTAAATCCTATAGTGATGTGCTCTTTTTGTGAAAACTTACAGCAACCACTTGACATTTTTAAACTATTAAACTTACCCATTATATAAGTGTTTGTATATTTATGCCCTATCTTTTTTAACTATAAGCCCTATGAAAAGAGGGACCTTGTATTATTTCTCACAGTGACTGAAATGCTTACTTGCCTATAGTAGTATTATGAGCATAAACTTATATTTTAATTTATTATATCCTAGTAAAGACTCTGAAAAAGTCTCTTAAAGGGTAAAAAAAATGTCTTAGATGGTAGTCTTCAATCACAATAGATATTTATTGTCATAAATATATGTTGTTATCCAAAGACAAATAATAAAGGCTCTTTAAAATCAAAGATGATCAAAAGTCAGAATTTGAAACATAGGCATAAGTCAAAGATATTGGGAGTTCAGTTCCAGACTACTACAATAAAGCAAATACTGGAATGAGGCAAGTCACACAGTCTTCTGATTTCCTAGTACATGTTAAATTTATAATTATATTATACTGTTGTTTGTTTATTAAGTATGCAATAGCATTATGTCTAAAAAGTGTACATAGCTTTACTAAAAATACTTTATTGCTAAAAAATATATGCAATCATCTGAACCTTTAGTGAGTCGTAATGTTTTTGCTGGTGGAGATTCTTGCCTTGATGTTTATGGCTGCTGACTCAATCAGGTGGTGGTTGCTGAAGGCTGTGGCAATTTCTTAAAATAAAACAATAATGAATTTTGCCACATAGATTAACTCATCATTTCATTTGGTGAAAGATTTACCTGTAGCATGTCATGATGTTGACAGCATTTCACCCACAGTAAAAATTCTCTCCAAATTTAAGTCAGTCCTCTCAAACCTTACCACTGCTTTATCAATGAACTTTATATACTATTCTAAATCCTTTGTGGTAATTTCAACAATGTTCACGGCGTCTTCACTAGGAGTAGATTTCATCTCAAGAAACCACTTTCTTTGCTCATCCATATAGAACAACTTTTCATCTACTGAAATTATTTTGTGAGACTGCAGCAATTCAGTCACATCTTCAGGCTCCACTTCTAATTTTAGTTATCTTGGTGTTTCCAGCACATCTGCAGTTATTTCCTCAACTGAAGTCTTGATCCTCTCAAAGTCTTCCATAAATGTTGGAATCAGCTTTTTCCAAACTCCTGTTAGTGTTGATATTTTGACCTCCTCCAATTAATCACAAATGTAGACTGTAGCATGATTCACAATGTCTACTCTTAAGGGCACTAGGACTTTAGAATGGTATTTGAGCATTGACTTATACTTAAAGTCAGCAGCTGTATTAGCACCTAACTATATTATCAATCTGTAATTTGAAGGTTTGAAGCCATGCATTGAGTTCTCCTCTTTAGCTATGAAAGGTTTAAATGGCATCTACTTCCAATAGTAGGCCGTTTCAGCTACACTGAAAATCTGTTGTTGAGTGTAGCCACCATTATCAATAACCTTACCTAGATCTTCTGGATAACTTGCTGCAGCTTCTACGTCAGCATTGCTGCTCCATCTTGCACTTTTAAGTTACTGTGACGGCTTCTTACCTTTAATTGCATGAATCAACCTTCGCTAGCTTCAAACTTCTCTTCTGCAGCTTCCTCACATCTTTCAGTTTTGATACCATTAAAGAAAGTTAGGGCCCAGCTCTAAATTAGGGTTTGGGTTAAGGGCATGTTGTTGCTGGTTTGATCTTTTATTTAGCCCACTAAAACTTTCTTGATATCAGCAGTGAAGTTGTTTTGCTTTCTTATTTTTGTGTTCACTGGAATAGCACTTTTAATTTCCTTCATGAACTTTTTCTCTGCTTTTAACAGTGGGTTATTTGGAGCAAAAGACATAACTTTTGGCCTATCTCAGCTTTCACTATGTTTTCCTTACTAAGTTTAATCATTTTAAGCTTTTGATTTAAAGTGAGAGATATGCAACTTTTCCTTTCATGTGAACACTTAAAGGCCATTGTAGGGTTATTAATTGGCCTAATTTCAATATTGTTGTATCTGAGGGAAGAGGAAGGCTTAAGGAGAAGGAGAAGATGAGAGATGGGGAACTGCTAGTTGGTGGAGCAGTCAGAACACACACACACACACACACACACACACACACACTAAGTTTGTCATATGTGTGCCGTTCCTGGCACTCCAAAACAATTACAGCAATAACAATAGTAAGATCACTGATAAAACCTTCACATTTTTGATATAATAATAATGAAAAAGTTTGAAATATTGTAAGAATTATCAAAATGTCACACACAGGCAGAAAGTGAGCGATAATGCCATTGGAAAAATGGCACTAGTAAATTTGCTCAATGCAGTTTGGCACAAATCTTCAATTTGTAAAAAATTCATTGTGAAACACAGTAAAGTGTAGCACAATACAACAAGGTATATTTTTACATAGTAACAATGTTGAATAGCAACCTGTGTTTACATGAACAGTCAATTCATCTATGTGTTGAATTGTTTTGCCAATTCAGTATTTAAGAAAAGTGTAGTTACCAAAATACTCAATGTGAATGGAGATATAAATATTATCTTGTCTCTCTGAGTCATTCAGGAAAGAATTAGCATTTTTTATAATAGGAATTCTGTAGTATTCTCTCAATGTTTCTAAATGCAGCAACTATGACTTGGCAGAGGCAATGATAACAGTTTTTTCCTGCTACCAACAATAATCTCCAAAAGCAGAAACTTCATATTTACAGTTGCTTGATATAAAGGGATTTATGGCACATTAAAAATTCATTGCTTTTTCTGTCAGTACCTGTATGTGAAATACAGTGAAAAAAATATTTTTATAGTTACTATTTTGAAGTATATCATGAGAACATCCACTGTAATGCCTGGTAATTAATATCAGTAGCAAAACACACTGCTGTCTAAATTACTGCCCATATTCTTCATTTCTTCATTTAATGTACCATTTCAATATTAGCATATATGTTAAATATCTTCCTTAAATTATAAAAGAAGCCAATTTTGAAGCCTAATTACAGTGATATATTAAAATACTTTCTATATATGAATGGTTCCTAACATGTTTTTCATCAGAATGTTTTTGTTTACTAATAGAAAAAAGAGTAAATTAAGACAATGTGATCACTGTATTTGTTAAGACACAATTTTTTTTTTAGAGATAGATTCTTGCTTTTTCACCCAGGCTGGAGTGCAATGGCACGCTCTCAGCTCCACAACCCCCACTTCCTGGGTTCAAGCAATTCTCTTGCCTCAGCCTCCCAAGTAGCTGGGATTACAAGAGTGTGCTACCAGACCCAGCTAATTTTTGTATCTTTAAGTAGAGACAGGGTTTCACCATGTTGGTCGGCTTGTCTCGAACCCCTGACCTCGTGATCCACCTGCCTTAGCTTCCCAAAGTGCTGGGATTACAGGCGTGAGCCACTGTGCCTGGCTGTCAAGACACAGTTTTACAGCTACTGGAATTATAATCATTTTTGTTTTATTTTCTTGCTTTGTTTTGTTTGTTGCTTTGTTGAAACTATTATACCTAGAACACAAAAAAATGTTTTTAATCCTTAAGAAAAATAAAATAACATACTTGTTAAATACAAAAACACTCTGAAAAAAATTGTGAGCCATAAGCAGGAACTGGAAACCAAACCACCTCTAATCACTCACATTTTTGGTAATGAAATTTATTTTCATAGTTCCTAACTACTGAGACTAAAGCAACACATTATCTAACTTTTTGGCCTATGATGAGCCTTCACAATTTCACCAGCAAGATTTTCAAGGAAATTTCTTTTGCTGAGCCCCTGTACATTATATCCCCAACTTCTGTGGTTGTGAAAGAATCCTTTATTTCTGAAAAGTTTTATACCTACTAAGTTTACTACCATATTATTGATCAGTATTATATCTATAGCTGGTTTGTAAAGGATGATCAATTTATATTGCATTTGTCAAACTAAGCATCTGTTGTGTTAAGTAAAATTCTGACTTAATTAGAACTATCAGCTTACAAAATTGTTAGTAATAATAGGCTTCCTGGTGTAAAAGGCAGTATTTTAATTACATTTCTGGGAGGCCAATATTTACCTAATTGTGGCTGTTAGGTACAATTTAATTTCATATTTGGATGTAAAAATATGGCCAAAAATAAAATAGATTGTTGAATTATGATTACTTACTAATATAGTTAGGATTACTTATTCTAGAAAATGAAGTCTCTGTTTTCATCTTTTTTGTTTTTTTGCATTAATGTTTGTTAACCATTGTGACAGGAAAAAAAATTAGAAATTTAACTTGTTCCTATTTCAACCCATTCGATTCATATAATCCTTTAAGAAAAGTGAGGGCCTTGAATTCTAGAGTGACTAGTAAAAGTGTTAAAAAAAAAAAAAAAATTTGAAAACTGGCTTTTTATCTGATATGAAATTCCTAGAGTTAATTTTTACTCTTGGAGCTTGATGATACATATGGCATATAGTCATGTATACTCTAATATTCTATATCTATTTTATAAAACAAAAATGTAAATAAGAAAGATTTGAGAATTTGGTCTCCACGTCATTAGTGACATAATTTGCATAGGCAATATTTTTTGACTTCGGTCTTAAATTCCAAGAGAATGATGAAGTTTGAATAATATAAAATGGTATGTTTACATTGTAAGGCATAAACTTGCTAAAATTACAATTACTCTTCAATTATATAGTCATTAGTTTCAATAATGGTTTATATAATTTGAGAGAAGATGAATAAGCAAAGCATAGTTTCTGTCTGTGAAGTTATATGCCTGAAAATTCTAGAATTACTTTTAGCAAGAGAAAAATATGTTAAATAACTGAAGAAATGTGTGAAAGAATGAAAGTTCTTTACAGTCATTAAGTAAAACAATGAAGACAGCACACTCGATTCAATATCAATTAATAGCATTATATGTACCAATAACTGATACAGCTTTGTTTTGGGATCGTTTTTACATTTTCAAAGAATTGTTCATAGATTGGTTTTTATGCATACTACATAATGTAAAACAAAAGCAAACTTCTGCCTGAATGTCTAACCACCTGTTAGAGAAAACAGCTCTAACGAAGCTGGTTTTTTTTTTTTTTTACCTCCTGATTCACAAGTATGAAGTCACATCAAATGTTATCATTGGTTCTAGAGGTAAAGAATGATGTTGCTGTCCTTTTTCAGTTCTATTTTTTAAACTTTGCAGTAATCTTGGTTCAATTTCTGTAACAGTGGTTCATTGATGTTCTGTTTTGTTCTTTTATGTTTTAAGCCACTATGTTTTTCTGCTTTTCGTTTAAAGCCATTGAGTTCATTTTTCTTTATTGTGGTAAAATATACATAATATAAAATTTACCATCTCAAATATTTTTAAGCATATAGGTTAGTGGTATTAATATATTCATAATGTGTATCCAACACTATCATCTATCTTCATAACACTTTCCATCTTGTAAAACAGAAATTCTCAATATATTGGAAAATAACTCTCCATTTTCCTTGAATATTTATGTGTTGAAACCTAATCACCAATATGGTTAGGTATTAGAGGGCTGATCCTTCTGGAGGTGGTTAGGTCATGAGGGCAGAGCGCTAAGAATGGGATTAGTGCCTGTATAAAAGAAGTTCAGGATTGTTGCCTTGCTCCTTCTGGATGTGAGGACATAGCCAGAAGCCTTATGTCTGAACCAAGAAACTGGCCTTCCTCAGACACTGAATCTGCTGGTACTTTGATCTTGAACGTCCCTGCTTTTAGAACTGTGGGAAATAAATGTTTACAATCCACTCAATTTACAGTATTTGTTATAGCAACTCAACTGGACTGAGAAATCCCCTCCTCCAGTCCCTGACAGCCACTATTTTATTTTTGTCTCTAAAAGTTTAACTTCTCTAAGTACTCTATATGAGTGAAAACATAAAGTATCCATCCTTTTGTGACTAGTTTATGTCAGCTAGCATAAGGTCCTCAAAATTTATCCATGTTGTAGCATATGTCAGAATTTCATTCCGCCTTAAAGCTGATTGATATTCTATTGTATGTATAGACCTCATTTTGCTTATCCATTCATCTGTTGAGGAATACTTGCTTTGATCCCGTATTTTAGCTGTTGTGGATAATGCTGATATGAATGTGGATGTACAAATGTATCTGAGACTCTGCTGCAATTACATACACACTCAGAATCCCTGGATCATGTAGTAATTTTATTTTTAAAATTGTGAGGAACCAACTATACTGTTTACACAGTGGCTGTGCCATTTTGCATTCCCTCCAACAGTGCTTAAGGGTTCTAATTTCTCCACGTTCTCACCAACACTTGTTATTTTTTTTTTTAAGTAGTAGCTTTTCTAGTGGGTATTAAATGGTATCTCATTGTAGTTTTAATTAGCATTTTACTAATGACTAGTGATGGTAACCATTTTTATGTGCTTATTGGCAATTTGAATATTTTTGGAGAAATACTAATTAAGTTCTTTGCCCATTTTTGAACTGAGTTATTGCTTTTTTGTTGAGTTTTGGGAGTTTTTATACATTCTCCATACTGATTGCTTATCAGGAATGTGAGTTACAAATATTTTCTTTCATTTTGTGGGTTATAGTTTTACTCTGTTGCTATTTTAATGCACAGTTTGAAAAAAATTAGGAATTCCATTTGTTTTCTGCTGTCATCCATGCCTTTAGTCTCATACCTAAAAAATTACTGCCAAATTCAATGTCATAAAGTTTTGTCCCATGTTTTCTTCTAAGAGTTTTATGTTTTTAAATCTTACATTTAGGTCTTTGACCCATTTTAAATTAATTTCTGTATATAGTATAATGTAATGATCTGACTTTATTATTTTGTGTGAAAATATCCAGTTTCCACAACACCACCAGTAGAAAAGACTATTCCCCACTGAATGGCCTTGCCTCCTTTTACAAGATATATTTACCTGTATGCAAGGGATATTTCTGTGTTCTCTATCTTCTTCCATTGATCCATAGGTCTATTTTTATACCAGTACCACATTATTTTGATTGCTGGAGTTTTGTAGTGACTTTTGAAATCAAGAAGTGTGAGTCTTCCAATTTTTTTCTTTTTTTTTCCTTCAAGATTTGTTGTGGCTATTTAGGGTCCCTTGAGTTTCATATGAATTTTAGAATGGGTTTCCTATTTCTGTAAAAAACAAATGCCATTGGGATTTTGATAGGGATTGCATTGAATCTGCATATGTTTTTGGGTAGTTTTGATATAGTAAAAATATTAGGTCTTCCAATTAATGAACACAGGATGCATTTTCATTTATTTATGTCTTCTTTGTTTTTTTCAGAAATGTTCTATAGTTTCCATTGCAGAAGTCCTTTAATTCCTTGGTTAAATTAGCTCCTAAGTATTTAAATGAATTCTTACGTATTTTATTACTTTTGATACTATTATAAATGGATTTGTTTTTTGTAATTTCTTTTTCAAAATGTTCATTGTTGGTGTATAGAAATGCAACTGAATAGCTGGGTGTGGTGGCATGTGCCTCTCATTACAGCATTTTGGGAGACTGAGGTGGATCACTGAAGTCCAGGAATCTGAGGTTGCAGTGAGTTACGATCATGCCACTGTACTCCAGCCTGGGTGACAGAAAAAAACTGAAGAAAGAAAGAGAGAAAGGGAGGGAGGGAGGGAGGAAGGAAGGAAGGAGAAAGAGGAAGAGAAAGAGAGGGAGGGGGAGAGAGGGGGGGAGAGAGAGAGAGGAGGGAGAGAGAGAAAGAAAAGAAAGAAACTGATTTAGTGTGTTAACTCTGTTGCTTGCTTACTTTTCTGATTGCATTTATTTGTTCGAACAGCTTTTTAACATGGGATCTTTAGAGTTTTCTACATGGTTTTCTATCATCTGCAAACAGAGGTAATTTTAGTTTGTCCTTTACAATTTGGATGCCATTAGTTTAGGGTTTGTTTCATCGCACCTAAACGCCTTTAGCTGAAACAATCTTTTACTTTTAGAATAAGCTGCCTACTTTTCACCGATAGCTGCATTTTTGAATGCATACATTCTAACTCGTTATTCATTTTTTATTTTATTTCAAAGCAGTCTGAGTCCTGACAGTCTTGCCTTCCATACAGAGCTTCCTGCATTGTCTGTTAGACATTGACCAATTATTTGATTTAGGCATGGAGTCCAGGTCAGTGTTTCGGAAAGGGGCTGATCTGCAAACTTTTTGTACAAGCTACACAATAGGATTACATTGTTTCTATTAAAATGTAAGCTGATGCACAACTTCCTTTATTGAAAAAGACTTTCTCAAAAAAATTACCAGCTGAACTTCACTGTGATGTTGGTTGGTTTTTTGTAAACATACGTTTTCAACTCCTTTGAGTAAATACTAAGGTCTATGATTACTGCATCATATGGTAAGAATATGTATACTTTTGTAAGAAACTGCCAGACTGTTTTCCAAAGTGGCTGTGCCATTTTGCATTCCAACAGCAATGAATGAAAATTCACACTGCTATGCATCCTTACCAGCAATTGATGGTGCAAGTGTACTGGATTTTGGCCATACTAACAGCTGTATAGTGATATTTTACTGTTTTCATTTGCAGTGCCTTGATGACATGATGCACAGCATCTCTTGAAATACTTAATTCCCATCTGTTTGTCTTCTTTGGTGAGGTATCTGTTAAGGTTTTTGGTCCATTTTGAAAATCAGGTCATTTATTTTTTTGTTACTGAGTTTGTAGAGTGTTTGTATATTTTCAATAATAGTAATTTATTAGATGTGTCTTGGCAAATATTTTCTCCCAGTCCATAGTTTTTATTTTCTTGACAGTGGTCTTTGCAGAACACAAAAAAATAATTTCAATGAAATTCAGCTTCAAAATTATTTATTTCAGTAATTATGCCATTGGTGTTGTATCTAAAAAGCTATCAACAAGCCCAAGGTCATCTAGCTTTTTTTCTCTGTTATTTTGTAGTAATTATGTAGTTTGGGACTTTGATGTCATGTGATTTGGATTTGGATCTAAACCTGTTATCTGGAATGTGTTGAGTTGCTTGAAAATGTAACTACTCAGATTTAATTTCCTTATCTATAAAAAGTAGATAATGATAATACTTTACAAATTTGTTATAAGGATTAAATGAAGTAGTTAGTATGTGAAATATGATAGCACAATCATACTGAGTTAATTAAGTAGGTTTTACTTTCCATTGTTTTAACAACCCAAGGTCAACAGTGGTCCAAAAATACTACAGGATTAAAAAAATTATTGATAATATATTTTACATACTTGTGACGTACATGAGAGGACATGTTACATGGATAGAAGGTGTAATGATTAAGTCAGGATATCTGGGGTAACCACTACCATGAATATTTATCATTTCTATGTGTAAGTAACATTTCAAGTCTTCTCTTTTTAGCTACTTTTATTATATAATACATTGTTGCTAACTAGTCTCCCTAATCTGCTATCAAGTATTAGGGTTTATGTCTTCTATCTAACTGTACCCACTAATCAACATATCTGGTATCTATTCTCTACCTCTATAAGATCTAATTTTTACTGCTTAAATATGAAAAAGAACGTGGTATTTGTCTTTCAGTGACCATCTTATCTCATATTAAGATAAAGTCCTCCAGTTTCATCCATGTTACTGTATGACATGATTTCAGTCACTTTTATTGCTGAATATTACTCTATTGTGTATATATGCTACATTTTCTTTATCCATTCATCCATTGATGGACACATAGGTTGATTCTATATCTTTGCTATTGTGAATCATGCTGTGATAAATGTGCAAGTTCAGGTACGCATCACTTTGATATATCGATTTCTTTTCCTTTGGATAAATATCCAGTGGGATTGGTGGATTGTAATGGTTCTATTTTTAGTTTTTTTGAGAAACTGCCATGTTTTCTATAGCTGGTGTACTAATTTACATTCCCACTAGTAGTATAGGAATTACCTTTTCTCAGCAACTTCACCAGTATCTGTTTTTTGTTTGTTTTTTGATCTTTTTAATAGCCATTCTAACTGGGGTAAGGTGTTATCTCATTGCAGTTTTGATTTGCATTTCCCTGATGATTAGTGATGTTGAGTGGCTTCTCAGATGCCTGTTGGCCATTTGTATGTCTTCTTTTGAGAAATGTCTATTTATGTCCTTAGGCCACTTTTAATGAGATTTTTAAAAATTTGGTATTTGGGTTCCTTGTATATTGTAGATACTATCTTTTGTCAGATTAATGGTTTGAAAGTATTTTCTCCCATTCAATAGGTTGTCAGTGCATTCTGTAGTTTCCCTTGCTGTGCAGATGCTTTTTACTTTAATATAGTCCCATTTGTCTATTTTTGTTTTAGTTGTCAGCGATTTCAGTGTCTTAGCTATGAAATCCTTGTCTAGGCTGATGTCTTAAAGTGTTTATCCTGTGTTGTTTTCTAATTGGCTTTTACATTTAAGTCTTTAATCCATCTTGGGTTTGTACCTGGGTAGAGATAGGGGTGCAGTTTTCTTCTCTGCAGTTTTCCCAGAACTATTGTTGAAGATAGTATCTTTTCCCCAGTGTATGTTCTTGGAACCTATACAGAAAGTCAGTTGGCTGTAAATATGTGGATTCATTTCTGGACTCATTATTGCATTCCATTGGTCTATATCTGTTTTTATATGAATACAATACTGTTATTGTTACCATGGCCTTGTATTATATTTTGAAGTTGGGTAATATAATGCCTCTATCTTTGTTCTTTTTGCTTAGGATTGCTTTGGCTATTCTGGCTCTTTTTTGGTTTCATATAAATTTTAGGATTTTTTTCTAATTCTGTGAAAGATGATATTAACATTTTGATAGGGATTATAGTGAATCTGTAGGTAGGTTTGAGCAGTAGAATCATTTTAATGACATAATTCTTCTGATTCATGAACATGGATTGTCTTTCCAATTGTTTGTGTCCTCTTTATTTCATCCGTTCTGTAGTTGCCCTTGCAGAGATCTTTACCTCCTTCGTTAAATTTATTTCTATTTTTTTGTAGCTATTGTAAGTGGGATTGTTTTCTTGATTTCTTCTCAGCTAGTTCACTATTGGTATATAGAAACACTACTGATTTTTATGTGTTGATTTTGTATCCTGCAACGTTACTGAATTTATTAATCAAATCTAGGAATTTTTAATGAAGTCTTCTATTTTTCTAGACCTAAGATCATATCATCAGCAAAGAGGGACTTTGACGTCCTGTTTTTTTCAATGTAGATGCCTTTTATTTATTTTTCTTGCCCAATTGCTCTGGCTAGGAGTTCCAGTACTATGTTGGTATACTGCTGGATTCAGTTTGGTAGTATTTTGTTGGAGATTTTTTCATCTACCTTCAGGGATTTTGGCCTGCTGCATTGTGAGCCTGACTCTGGGGAGAGTGGAACCACTGTCAGTGGGAGCAGCTTAGGCAGACACCAGTGGGGCGGGTGATCTCCCCTTGTCTTGGTCCCAAAATAGCCTGCAGCAGCAGGGAGACTTGTCCTCAGGGTATATGAAAGTGCCCAGCCTCTCACCTTGGCCAGCTGTGCCAGAGGTGGTGTTAGCCCCAGGGCAGGTTGCAGTTCTTTGGGAACTGAGCTTTCAGAATGGCACCATGTTGTACCTGCCCAGGCCTCAGAAACCTGTGGAATCCAGAATGAGTTTCTTCTCTGGAGCAATTCCTCTACATAATATCAAGGCAGCTTTCTATGTTAGTCTTAAGGCCCCTAGAGAGTCAAGGAGTTTTCTCATGCCTAGGATTATTGAAGTCATTGGCGGGGCTGTGAAGCCCTGGGGATTCAGTCATTCACGCTTTTCCTGCATCTGCGGCTTCTTCATTTTAGTATTTTAAGAGAGAGGAAGAGGGACTACATTTACATTACTTTTATTACTGTATATTATTATAATGGTTAAATTTTACTAGTTATTGTTGTCCATCTCCTGTGCCTAATGAATAAATGAAAATTTATCATAGGTGTGTATGTATAAGAAAAAAACAGTAAATATAGTGTTCAGTACTATCTGCAAGTTTTGTCATCTGCTGGGGGTCTTGAAATGTACCCTGCATGGGTAAGGGGGAACAACAGTAATGAATACAACTCAGGAACAGCCAAATAGAAAAGATACAGTGGGTAAGGACTGATGTAGGTGAGGTTTAGATCTTCCACGCACTCTTCAGGCACACCACCCTGCCAACACTTCTATGTGTTCATGGAGAGAGAGGTTGTCATATACTAAGTGTAGCAATCTTTTTTTAATAGACAATGGAAGAATTTGATTCACTGACCTGATACTCTAACTCCTAGATTTTCTTTTAGAAATACTGCATTTGTAAATAATCAAGAACACAATTTTTCCTTAAATGATTTTAATCCCAGCAAAGAACCAGATAACAAGTATTTGGTTGGGCATGCTTTTGACTTGGGAAGACAAGGCTCAAGAGGAATTCACTCTAATGAGTATGTATTTCTCAGTGCCCCTGTAATGGTTAAATTATTATGAATATACTTATATGAAGTCCTCCAAATAGACAAGACTGTTTCAACTCCTCTTTCAACTGTAAGTGACCGAAGACAGCCCTATGCATATTTAACGTCCATGGTCACACACTCCCTTAAATATTTAAAAACAGGTTATACTAATATTCCTTAATACTCATTTGAAGGTTTTATTATTTAAACATCTTTTATTATTTTTAAAATTAAAAATACTGCTTTGCTTACAGTTTTGGTAACTCATTGAAACTGGTGATTGGTTTTCATGAAATAAAGGCAAAATTTTAATCATACTGTCAAAAATATGTTCATGTCAAACATGAACTACTCTCTGATTCCCTTAATAAGAAATACACACAAATACACATTTTCCTATAATCTTGTATTTTCATGCATTATTCTTGCCAAATAGGTAGACATCTGTATGTGTACTTAAACATTAGGACTAAGTATTTGGAAACCTTGCTGGACATCTTGAGCTAGTAGATACAAAAAGAAAATGCCAAAATCAGAATTTATTTTGGGCACTTATTACTTAATGGCTTTATTACTTCTAAAATCCTTAATTACTTTTATCTTCAGACACTTAATATTCTACAAACACTTAAATATATTAGAATAATATATGGGTAGTACCAAAATTAATTTACAAGAAGTACATTGCCATGTAAACAGGAGTTTGAATTTGATTTAAAATTCTGTAACATTTTCTTTAAATTACTATTTTTATTATAATACTTTGATGCTCTTCATAAAGGATGACTTTTCTTCATTGCCATTGCAAGTCTGTCAATTCTAAATGATGGTGTAAGTAGGTCAACCTCTATTTTAATTGATAACTTTAAATAACCAGTGAGGCAAGATTTTCAAAGTCATCTTTTACAGAGAGATCTAATTCATGAACCACTGGTAGGATTTGCGATTGGAAATAATGTGACATAGGTTGTTTTAAAGAACATACATTCTGGAATCAGATTGCCTCATTTGAATTTTTAGTCTGCTACTTTTTAGCTGGGCGACTTTGCTTAAATTTTTTCTTCCTCTTTTTCTTCTATAAATGGGTTATTGTTGTTATAAAAAGGTAATCTGTGTATCTTAACACATTATCTAGCATTTAGTAAACAGTGTCAAGAAATATAATCTTTATTTTTATACTCATCATCCTTTAATATACATGCAGTGTGGTAGTTTGATAAATAGACTTTTGAACCAGTTATTTTAGTATAAGTGAAAAAACTCATATAATGTAATAGTATACTATAAGATCATATTGTTTACTTGAACAGAACACAGGCATCTACTTTTCTTAAAAACTACTTTTAAGCATTTCATAATATGCTAAGTAGATTTTTCTTGTAATATTCATATATATTTCATTTCCTTCATGTTAAATATTTTATAACACATTCAGAATAAAAGTTTTATACCATAAAAAACTGATTCTATCAGAATTGTGAGCTGTAACTTTTTTTTAACACCTGAAGCTTTCTTTCATCACAAAGTTTTTACACTATACATTTAGTCATAACTGCAAAGGCCTATCCTTCTCAGTGGATATTCCAAATAATGAAATGTCAAACTATTAATAGCTAGTATGCTTAAAATGCACCTTCTTATCAGGAGAAGTTTTCCACTGGCAGACTTGAGTGCACTATAATAAGTGTGCT